>JAMKYM010000107.1:0-28182 GCA_026541065.1 Canavalia ensiformis | reverse complement strand
TAAGTGGATAATTCAAATAAACACACATGCACGTCGGGTTGCTAAGATCCTTTATGTGAATGATGATGGGGAATATGTATGTTGCCAGGCTGAGAAATGAAGGAAGAATACGAACTTGTGATATGTGTACTTTGTTGGATGCAATGATGATGTGGGTGTTATTTTATATAGATATTGTGGGTGAAATAAAATTTGTGTGTGTGTGTGGTGGTGTTACCATGACAGAACAAAGATTTAGAATAATAGGGCCATGACTCATAATAATGATGGAATCAAAGCATTTTTCGGTGAGGGGATTAATAACGTTGGAGTCCAAGCATTCTCCAACTAGGATGGATATCTTGGAGTAGGGAGTGACATATCTAAACATCTCACCGTTTTCTTATCCCATAAAAATTGAGTGAATACTACATTTTTTTATCACATTTTATTTTTCTTAATTTTAAAAAATATTTTAAATTAACTTATTTATCTATAGTTTATTATTTTTATTTATTATTATTATTATTATTTTTAACACAAATTTTTATCTTTTATTGTATGCTATAATTCTCGTTTTAAGTTCTTTTTATTATTATTTGAAATATTCTATAAATAATAAAAATTATAATTTTAAAAATTTAAATAAACAATAAAAAATAGAACGTTAAATTTTGCATATTACACTATTTTTTTATCATGTAAATATTTTTTCAATCTTCTTTCATGTAAGTATATTTTATTCTATTTATTTATACTCTTTAATTATTAATTTTAATTTAAAATTTTTAATCTCCCTTTGTTATATTTTATTTTAATTTAAAACTCATATTATTATTATTATTAAGAATTTTAATTTAATTTTAAATCTTTATTTTTTTATTTTTACTATTTTTTTTAATATAATATAATTTTAAATTTTAATTTATTTATTATTATTCTTATTAATTTTTTCTTAATTATTGATTTTAATTCCTAATTCAATTTTAAATCTATCTTTTTATATTTTATTTTAATTTAATTTTATTATTATTATTATTAATGCTCTTTTAATCATTAAGTTAACTTTAAATTTTTATTTATTCCATATATTTTATTTTATTTATTTTTATTTTTTATTATTTTAATTATTAATTTTATTTTAAATTCTTAATGATCTATAGTTATGATATTTTTATTTTATTTTAACAATTATTTTTATAATTAAATTATAAAAGGTAAAATTTCAAAAATCAGGTAAAAACATAAAAAAATTTGAACAGAAAATTTGTTCTATATATCTTATCTATTATTTCTACATTCTCATATTTTATCACTTTCCATTTCTTTTAGTAACTGTTCATTTGAATTTTTTCTCTTATTATCATTAATTTTATTATTATTAATTTTTTAATTAATTATTAAATTATTACTTTATATATATATAATTTTTATTTTTTCTTATTTAATTTCAAAATTTATATATTAAATACAAATTAAAAATTAAAATATTGAGAAATTAAATAAAAGGATAGATAAAAATATTTAAATATTAAATTTACCTCTATTTTAATGATATTTTATTTATTCTTTTTTATTTAATCTATAAATATTTTATAATATATTTTTATTATTTATACTATTATTATTACCATCAATTATTTATTAATTTATTCAACTTTTATTACATTTATCTATTTATTTTATATTATTTTTTGTTCTATAATTAATTTACCTATATATTTTCATTATGTTTATATATACATTTGCTAATAATTTACTTATATTTTTTTGTTATTACTTTTCTTCAACTGTTAATTTCTTTTTTCTTTGTTCTCCAAGTTATCAAATTTCACTTTTTTTTATTATTAATTTATATTTTTTTTAATTATGATTTTTCTATATTTATTTTATTTTAATTATAATTTATCTATATCTATTTTATTATCATTATTTACTTATTGATTTATGTTTAATTTGTTATTTAACATTCTCATATATATATATATATATATATATATATATATTCATATTTTAATAATTTATTATCTTTAGTTTTATTTTATTTTATTATTTATTTTTTAATTATAAATAAAAAAATATAATTTTAAAAGGAAAAGTCAAAACTTATAACCTGCACAATAATAATGATGAAAAAATGATGAAAAAAAAAAACAGGGGATTAGAGAACAAAAACATCAAAATTATGCAAAAAAGACAAAAATCATACATACAAAGTTTGAAAACAAATAGAATTTTTAAAAAAATATATGGAAGTGATTGTATGCCAGTTTCCTCCTCGATTTAGCTACCAACATTTTACACAAAATGAAAACCTATTAAAATAGATTCATTGAAAAGAAGAAAAAATATCTCAAAGTAACACAGATTTTTTAAATAAAAATTAGAGAAGACTAAAACTAATTGCTATCCTGTAACATATTAAAATTTTGAATTTCCGAAATTAATATCCAAAAAATAATTTTTAATAAGTCACAAAAATAGATAGTGAGATAGAAAAAATTAAAGGAGGGAGAACATAGGATGGTTAAGAAAAGAAGAGAGATTTCCCGTCATAACCGTAATACCAACAAGATGATGAACTCGCTAAAAATCTAAAAAAGAATTATGTTGAAGATGTGGAGCCGCTACCAAATTTTTATTTGAGGGAAAAAGATTTGGAAAAACACTAACTTGAGGAAGAGATTTAGGTTCGGAAGTCGGTTACAAGTGGGGAAGGTGTTAGGCACCCCACTCGCCCATTCCGAAGAACAGTACCCTTAACTGAGCGTGTGATTTTTGAAAATTGTTTGATCCCTTTAATTAGAGTGAAAATAAATAGATTGATGGAGGTTAGCCTGACAGGACTTAATCCTACTCCTACGTATTCCCCGGTGTAATGGGAAACTCAAGACATACATAGTTTTGGTTTGAAGGCTCGACCTTAAGAGGTAAAGAGTTTTAAGAGAAGGGTTTTATTATTTTGGAGGAACCTCTAGTCCACATATACATAAGGTCCAAGGCAACCAAGGCTGCACTAGGGCCTATATGGATCTCTAAATATTGAACAACAATGAAATCGCTAGTTTCCTATTTAGAGCTCATCGCGTGAGACTCGTGATTCCCAAAAATGTTTTGAAAGATTTTATTATTAAAAGGGGACTCCTAGTCCACTTATGCACAAGGTCCAAGGCAACTAAGACTGCACTGGGACCTATATGAATATCTAAATATCGAACAATAGTGAAACCGCCAGTTTTCCATTTAGAGCTCATCGCGTGAGAATAATGATTTCCAAAAATATTTTGAAAGATTTTATTATTAAAGGGGGACTCCTAGTCCACTTATCCACAAGGTCCGAAGCAACTAAGGTTGCACTGAGACCTACATGAATCTCTAAATATCGAACAACAGTGAAACCATCAGCTTCCCAGCTTGACTCAAAATTAAGAGAAATGGAATTAATTTTTGAATAAAAGAATTGGACCTATCTGAAATAAAGCGAAGAAATTGGGCTCGACCCATGTTAGGAGACTTGATTTCAAATTAGCAAAAAGTTAGGCTTGACCCACACAAAAAGGTAGGCTGTTTTAAAAGAAATTTAGGAAAAATGTCCTAGGTGAGGATCGAACCTAAATTTGGAAACTATGGGATGGTCAGCTTACCACCCAACTACGCCTCTGGTTGAGATTATAACATCCCGAATCATTTTTTTAAAAGAAAACTCACGTGTCAAATTGTCAAACGACGGGACAAATTTTCAAGGTTTCTGCACGTGCTATGGACTTACTATAAGAGTAGATATTGTTAATATTGGGTTCCCAAAATATCGCCTATGGGTAAGTGCAAAGCAAGAGACTTATGCACATTAATCCAACTACCCAGTCTTGAGACGTATATGAACAGTATCAGAAGAATTTCCTGTGGTTGAAGCATGCATGTACAGTATGCGTCAATTGATTAATTTAAAGCTTGGTAACTCAACCATCAGCCCTACCTGGCATTTGAGCGCATTAAAATAAATGGCCGTCGCGGATGAAGCTGGAACTTGGACTAGTGTGGGGCTGTGTGGGTTCCACGTGGTTACAGCAGAGACACAAAGTCTTCAGGGAGATAGCCATATTCGCTCATTCGGATTCTAAACTAGTTGCAAAGTTCCTCTGGTATAGGATGAACATGTCATTGAAGGTTGTTTGGCTTCTCTCATCATAAATTAGGTCAGCCAAGGTAGATATGGGTCATCTTAAATTTTCTAGAACTGAGACAGCCAAGATAGATGCTATCTAGACAGCCATTATATAAGATGGCTAAGGTGAGTAAACCTTCCAAACGTGGGGTCTATCTGGATATATTGTTGCACATGGCCAAACACGAACTCGAATAGGAGGCCATACGGAGAAGAACAGGAAGAACTGTTGCCCACCATAGTCGAATCTTGAGCCTCCAAGCTGTCGCTTGAACCACATGTATGACCGCATCTGTGCAAGGAAATCCTATTTTCTCAATATTCAACCATTTAGGTGCATGAGAAACCATAGGTGCATCAGCTTTAAGCATTTATGATAAGTGAAAAATAAGGTGCTTTAGTTAGACCAAACATCGACGCTAGTTACAACACTTGTACCCCACAAATTGAAACCTTAAGATCATGTGGCCTATAAACATTCACTGTTCGTGATTAGTCAAGGCCAAGATATGTATGCCCAAAGGAGTGCAACACCGCATGGTTCTTCTTTAATGGTTTTATGACTGCCAATTCTATGGTGCATGCAGTATCAAGAATGGTCTGATTGCAAGAGAATGCTTAAAATAAATTTCCTTAGGAAGGGTTCGAAGACAAGTCCCAAGACATGCAGTTGGCTCGTCAACCACTAGGCCAAGCATTAATGGATGTTCTGATTCGGCATGGGCTTGCTAACAAAACATGATGGCACTAGGTTATGGCTGCAGTTATTCTTCCCCTAAATGATCACAAGATGACCAGACCTACCATAGTTGTTTGCTCATGCACGCATGTGTCACAACCGTAAATTTCGACGAGATGACGAACTCGCTACAGTTGAAAATGAATTTATTTTTGATTATATGGAGTCGCCACCAAATTTTCATTTAAAGGAAATAGATTTGGAAAAACCCTAACTTGAGAATGAGATTCGAAGTTCGGGAGTCGGTTACAAGTGGGGAAGGTATTAGGCATCTCACTCGCCCATTCCGAGGAACGATACCCTTAAACTAAGCATGTGATTTTTGAAAATTGTTTTGATCCCTTTAATTAATGTGAAATAAATAGCTTGATGGAGGTTAGCCTGACAGGACTTGATCTTGCTCCTACGTATTCCCCGGTGCAATGGGAAACTCAAGGCTTACATAGTTCTGGTTTGACTTGAAGCTTGACCTTCGAACGGAGTTTAAATTGAAAGATGAATGCATTGTTGTTTTTTTTGTGAAAATATTTTGAGGTGCAATCCCAATCCACCTATGCACAGGGCCCAAGACAATTACGGCTGCACTTGTACCCATACGGATCTCTAAACAACGAACATCAGAAAAAGCTACCAGTTCATTTTTAGGGCCAATTGCATGAGATTAAGGAATGTAAAATGAGTTTTTATTTGATTGGAAAACGAAGGGCAGTCTCAATCCACAAATGCACAGGGCCCAAGAAACCTACGACTGCACTTGGATCCATACGGACCTCTAAGCAACGAACATCAGAAAAAGCTATCAATTCATTTTTAGGGCCCATTGCATGAGATTAAGGAAAGAAAAATGAGATTTTTATTTAATTGAAAACAAGGGTCAAAATAAGAATATGAAGAGTTTTGAGGTCAAAAAGTAAATATGAAAAGTTTGGGGGCTGAAATGTAAATATGAAAGTTTGGGGGTTAAAATGTAAATATGAAAAATTGAAGAGCCAAAGTGTAAATATGAAAAGTTGAGAGGCCAAAAAGTAAATATGAAAAGTTGAGGGGCCAAAAAGTAAATATGGGAAATTGAGGAACCTATTTGCAATTTTGAAAAGTCTAGGGGTTGATTTGCAATTTTGAAAAGTAGAGGTCAGATAACAATTATGGGAATTTCGAGGATCCATTAGCAATTTTGGAGAATTGTGGGGCCTTTTAGCAAATTTGGAATTAGAAGGGCTTGATTGTAATTACTCACATCTGAGTAAGCCAAAGCCCTTCTCCTATGGGGTGGAAAAGGGAGATTTTGGTAGCAAAATGGCGGACTATGGGGTTCAAACCCAAGCTGCAGGGGATCTAAGAGCGCCTCCTCAACCACTAGACCAGCCCTTTGGTTGTGACTTAATAACGCTCCGAAAATACTTAAGCCATGTCTTCGTGGATGCAAACCAGTGCTCTGTACATCAACTGCGTGGCGTGGGGGGCTTCCTCCCTTTGATTTTGCTTCACTTTTGGTCTGAGCTCACACGTGCATATGACCCACTAGAGAGCCCTTATTTAATTATAACTCGCTACCCTTCAATGACTCCTGCTATGCATATATACCATCATTGGTGAGCATGATTTTTGCCCATCCATCGAATGTGCTAAACGAGCCCTGTTTAACCATCAACGAGATATCATTTCTTTTGAACATTCACCTTGTGTAGAACAGTACACATTGTCGCAACCGTAATTCCGACGAGACGACGAACTCGCTAAAATTTTTGAAATAGATTTGTTTTGATCAATGTGGAGTCGCCACCAAGTTTTATTTAAGGGAAAAGTTTGGAAAAACCTTAACTAGAAAATGAGATTCGAGACTCGGGAGTCGGTTACAAGTGAGGAAGGTATTAGGCACCCCACTTGCCCGTTCCAAAGAACGGCACCCTTAACTGAGTGTGTGATTTTGAAAACTGTTTGGATCCCTTTAATGTGAAAAATAATTTGATGGAGGTTAGCCTGACAGGACTTGATCCTGCTCCTACGTATTCCCCGGTGCAATGGGAAACTCAAGGCTTACGTAGTTCTAGTTTGTTTTGAAGGCTTGACCTTCTAAAGTGCTTGAAAAAGAGTATTTGAAGACTTTGTTTTTTTGAAAGGATCTTTAGTCCACTCATGCACAAGACCCAAGGCGCTACGGCGAAAGACAGGGCCTATATGTGACTACTAACGTTGGGATGACAGGTGAACCGCCAGTCCCATTTAGAGCTCATGCGTGAGACCGAAGATCCTAAAATATCTAGGAAAGATTTTTAAAATTTTGAAAAGAAATGATTTGCAAATGATATTGATTCTTGAGTAAGAAGAAAACTTGAGTTTGATAAAAGAGTTTCATTTTTGAGTTTTGAGGTAATTGGAGTTGAAATGGGATTTTGGTGCAATTTTGTAATTACTAGAAATTTTGGGGTTTTATGAATTATTTAGCAATTACGAAATTTTTATGAATTTATTTGAAAATCTTATGAGTTTATTTAGGAATTTTAGAATTTTTATGATTTATTTAGGAATTTTTAGAATTTTTGTGAATCTTCTGGTTTTTTGGAATTTTTAATGAATTTTCTGGAATTTTGGAATTTTTTATTAATTTTCTGGATTTTTAGAATTTTTTATTAATTTTCTCGTATTTTTATTAATTTTTATGAATTTTATTGTATTTTTTGACAAGGATAGTATTGTAATTTACATTCGGGAGATGATTAGGGAATTATGAAGTTCCATAGTGGGTAGTATGGTACTTTCCTTACTAGGGCCTATCGAATTATGAAATTCCATGGGGGCAAGATAATCTTTCCCATGTGAGGACAGATTTGGAATTAGTGGAAATCTCGAGGTAGATTGGTAATTTTAAAAGGATTTTTAAATTAAGAGGAGAAATCGTAATTATGACCTTATTGTGACTAATGGGTGAATTAGGGTATGGAATTTGGAAGAGTATAAAATTGTGGAGAAAATCTGAAAAGGCATGCGAGGAGGATCGAAGCAAGGGACTTCGGGTTGCATGCAGCGAGCTTAACCACTACGCTGGGTCACGCTGCTTAGTCTACGTAGTGTTAATAGCCTAAATAATGCGTAAATTTTGGGCATACATTAAAGTTCAAATCACGCTTTTATCTTACTTATTTGCCCAACACTCTCATCGTCAAAGAAAAGCTCAGTAATTAGACTCGTCTTGGGAATAAACAAGCGTAATAGTGTGGTCCCCTATTTGAAGAAGATTAGCGTCAACGTCTTAAGATGTGCATGGCTCGTTTCATATAAACCTTTGCATAACTCTTCCTTGATATGATTCTGCAGGAACTTGAACCCAGGTACTAATTTGGTCGTTTCACGCATGCACACTAGGTCATCATTCGGTGGCTATGACATTATAAGTCTGGACATGTCTCTTTGAATCCAAAGATGTAGTCATGCGTGTGAGGAGGTCGTTTACCCTTCACCGATTTGAACATTATGGTTGTGCATTTACTACGTGACTTCCCAAGATTTTATTTGTTTCATTGATCATGAAATTGAATGGATGGAGCTTAACTCCATTGTGTCTTACAGATCGAATCTATCGATTCATCTTGAGCCACATGTTTTGATTCAGATCCTGAACGTATATATCTCAAAAAACAGTTATCAATTCAAGATTTGCATGGCTTAACTTATTGGTTTTCATTAGTCGAACACATCATTAACACACACAGCGTATGAATCAATTAAATCAAACAATTCACAGATTGCACAAGATTAATTAAAGATTTGCGTATGATGAAAAATTAATCAAGAATGATCTTGAACTTACTAAGACCTAGGATTCGGTCATCGTGGACGAACGAAAATCACGCTCAAGGTCCTCTCATGCCATCCACAAATCTCTTCTTCTTGCTGGAGAGGAAAATTAGAGAACCTAAAATCCCTACTCCCCCAAAACCTTCCCTTCCTTCCTGGGGTCCCTTTTGCTAAAAATCTTATTTAAAAAACCGAGTTGAAAAGACCCAATCCTTCGAGAGGTTCGGTGAAGCTCTCTTAAGATCTTCCTTTTTTTTTTTTCAGTTTTTTTCTTTTTCCTTTTTATAAAAACCGTTTTCGTTTATGTTAAAACGTTTTTACATTTTTTTATTTTCAATTTTTTTTTTTTTTTAAAAAAAAAAAAAAAAATTTTGTTTTTTGTTATTTTTTCATTTTATTAATATTTTGTTTTTTTTTTTTTTATCTTCTTTGTTTATCAATTTTGAGTTTCCGGATTTTTTGGTTTCTTACTTATTTTTTCCAGATTTTTAGTTTTCTTATTTATTTTCAATTTTATTTATTTTTAAATTATGATTTTATTTATTTATCTATTTATTTTTCAGATTTTAGATTTTTTATTGAATATTCAGATTTTAGATTTTTTGTTTTAATTACTTGTTGTTTTGCTTTAATTTCAAATTTTTATTCCCAAATTTAAATTCTTTTATTATTTTTTTCAAAAACTATTTTATTTTTTAGTTTCTAATTATTTTAATTAATTTATTTATTATTTAATTTACATTGGTTTCTTAATTAATTTTGCGGCCTCGGACATAATTGGGTGTTTACAGTTTGCCCCTCTTTACCTATTTTCTTTTTAGATAATATGAGAAGTACTCTATATTATGGTGATAAGAAATGGGTAAAGACGTAAACAAATTATGTCAGAGTGAACATCGATAACCTCAAGATACTACACCTTAGGATTACAAAGTTTTCAACCTTATATGTGGAAAATCTTAAACACTGAACGAAGACGAGTCATACGAGGTTTGACCTCATATGCTGAGATGCTAAAATTACCGGGAAACAGAAATGGAGGACCTGACAGCATAGGCCAAAAAACAATATACTAGATGGCGGCCTGGCAACATAGGCCTGAAAAGCAGTACATCTAAGCTAACTTGATGGTGGCCTGACAACATACAGGACTGGCATGATAAATCTAAACTAGGGGTGGCGGACAACATAAGTAGGAAGCGATGCAATCTAAACTAGAGAAATCGCGACAACATAAGCGAAGCGGTAAATCTAAACTACATGGCGGCACGACAACATAGGCCTGAAAAGATAAATCTAACTACATGGCGGCTCGACAACATAGGCCTGAAAACAAGAAATCTAACTACATGGTGGCTCGACAACATAGGCTGAAAAGTAGTAAATCTAAACTAACTTGATGGCGGCCTGACAACATAGGCCTGAAAGCAGTAAATCTAACTACATGGCGGCCTGACAACATAGGCCTGAAAGCAGTAAATCTAAACTAACTTGATGGCGGCCTGACAACATAGGCCAGAAAGCAGTAAATCTAAACAATATGGCGGCCTGACAACATAAGCCTGAAAGCAGTAAATCTAAATAATATGGCGGCCTGACAACATAGGTCTCAACTTGATAAATCTAAGCTACATGCCTCGACAACATAGGCCTAAAAGCGATGAATCTAAACTATGGCGGCCGACAACATAGGCCTCAAAGCGATAAATCTAAACTATATGGCGGCGACAACATAGGCCCGAAAACAAGAATCTAAACTATGGCGGCTGACAACACACAGCCTGAAAGCAAATAAATCTAAGCCATATGGCGGCTGAAAACATAGGCCTGGCGGAAATCTAAACTATGGCGGCGACAACATAGGCCCGAAAGCAATAAATCTAAAGCGGTATGCGTGACAACATAGGCACCAAAGTAGTAAATCTAAACTACAAGGGGGCGACAACATAGGGCCCGGGCGATAAATCTAAACTACATGACGACAACATAGGCCCGAAAGCGATGAATCTAAACTATATGGCGACAACATAGGCACGAAAGGTAAGAAACCTAAACTATATGGCGGCCTCGACAACATAGGCACAGCGATAAATCTAAACTACAAGGCGGCGACAACATAGGCCTGAAAGCGAAGAATCCCAAACTATGGCGGCCTGACAACATAGGCCTAAAAGCAAGAATGTAAGGATGAAATGCTATGGCCCGACAACATAGGCAATGAGCAAGAATGTAAGGATGTCAATGCTATGGCCCGACAACATAGGCTTGATGAGCAAGAATGAAAAGATGCAATGCTATTACTACGACAATATAGGCCAGTGAGCAAGAATGTAAGGATGCAATGCTATGGCGACAACATAGGCCAAAGGAGCAAGAATGTAAGGATGCAATGCTATGGCCTGACAATATAGGCCAGTGAGCAAGAATGTAAGGATGCAATGTTATGGCCTGACAACATAGGCCAGTGAGCAAGAATGAAAAGATGCGATGCTATGGCCTGACAACATAGGCCAGTGAGCAAGAATGCAAAGATGTAATGCTATGGCCTGACAACATAGGCTAGTGAGCAAGAATGAAAAGATGTAATGTTATGGCCTGACAATATAGGCCAGTGAGCAAGAATGTAAGGATGCAATGCTATGGCCTGACAACATAGGCCAGTGAGCAAGAATGAAAAGATGCGATGCTATGGCCTGACAACCTAGGCCAGTGAGCAAGAATGCAAAGATGTAATGCTATGGCCTGACAACATAGGCCAGTGAGCAAGAATGTAAAGTTGCAATGTTATGGCCTGACAACATAGGCCAGTGAGCGAGAATGCAAAGATGTAATGCTATGGCCTGACAACATAGGCTAGGGAGCAAGAATGTAAACTTGAGGGGAACCCCGTTGTTGACGGGAAGATGCAAATGAAATCCTGTTGTTGTCAGGATAAATGCAAACCTGCTTGACAGGTGGATAGAGAAATAAACATGCTTGAAGTCCTGTTGTTGACAGGAGAATGCGAATGAAGTCCCGCTGTTGCCGGGAAGATACAAATGAAATCCTGCTGTTGTCAGGATGAATGCAAACCTGCTTGACAGGTGGAAAGAAAATTAAACATGCTTGAAGTCCTGTTGTTGACAGGAGGATGCAAGCCTGCTAGACAGGCAAAAAGGATGATGAAAGCCTGTCAAGACAGGCAAAAAAACAAAAAGATCCTGTTGTTGACAGGAAAAAGCAAGCCTGCTTGACAGGCAAAGGGATGATGAGGATGACCTATTAAGACGGGAAAAAGGTAAAAGATCCTGTTGTTGACATGAGAAATGCGAGCTTGCTGGACAAGCAAAGGATCGATGAAAATGATGTGCTAAGCCAGACAAAAACGCAAAAATCCTGTTGTTGACAGAAGGGAGGCAAGAGGTCCGTTAAGACAAGCAAAGAGAAATGAAAAGAAACTGTGTGGACAAGAAAAAGGAATGACGAGGACTAAACTATGTAGAAGAGCTCCTGTTGTTGATAGGAAAAATGCAAGCCTGCTTGACAGGCAAAGGGGGTGTAAAGAACTTATGAAGACAAGCAAAAAAAAAATGAAGGAAACCTGTTAATACAGATAAAATGAGTGATGAAAATTAACCTGTTAGGGTAGGATAAATGTAGATGAATTCTTGTTGTTGACAGGAAAGGTACAAGCCTGCTAGGCCGGCAAAAGGAAAGATGAAAGCCTGTAAAGCCAGGCGAGGGAAAGTGAGCCATGTCTTGTTAAGATAGGTTAAATGTAATGGTCCTATTGTTGATAGGATGGAATGAGATTGGTGTGATGTGTCCTGTGAGGGCACGTGAAGAGGGAATACAGACTTCTTCGTCAACTGTCTCCGGACAACTTGTTTTGAAATGTGTTCTTCTTGAATAGCTTATTCTTCCTTGAAGGTTTTTTAAGCATTTGACAAGTATTTTCTTGAAGAAACTTGGACCAACATTTTGCCCCAGTTTTAGGATTCTTGATAATTGATGGAGTTTAGGCAAACATTTACCCCAGTTTATGCCTCGACGAGATTGAAGACGAGTTTGTGTTGAATTTTTCTGGGCAGCTTTGCCCTATTGAACTTGATTGGAGTTGAGGAATTAAGGATTGCCTCAACTTGGGTTTTCTTGGGCAAATGTTTGCCCCAGTTTTGTTCTTGAATCTAAATCTTTTCTTTGGGCAAATGTTTGCCGGTTTGGACTCGATCCAAAATCTGAGGATGACTTTAATTTGAACCTTTGTGGGCAAGCGTTTGCCCTTGTCTGAACTTGATTTTGAATATGACCTCAAATTGAATTGTGTGGGCCAGTATTTGCCCCAATTTGATTTTTCTGGCATTTGAGGAATCGAGGATTACCTCAACTTGAATTTTCTTGGGCAACTGTTTGCCCCAATCTTGTTCTTGGTTCAGAATTTGAAGATCACCTCAAATTAAAAATTTTGTGGGCAGGCGTTTGCCCCAGTTTGGACTTGATCCATGATCTCAAGCTGTATTTTTGTGTGGGCAAGCATTTGTCGCAGTTTGAACTTGATTCGGTTTCAAATCATGATTGATTTGGAAAATTTAGTTTTGAAAAATGGGCTATGCAATGCTTGAATAAGGATGCTTTTGTGCTGTTTGAGTAAATGACAAGAATGCAATAATGATGTGGGGTTCTTATATTGATGCTTGAAATATGTAAAATGATGCAGGATTTTTATTTTGATGCTTGAAATCCTTATTTGATGAAACAGGTGCTATTGAATGCAAACCACGAAATGGTGTAAAATTTTTGTTTCTCTTGATTTTTTGATTTTTCTGACACATCCTTCCTCGACAACTCCATAGTGGGTGTGAAAAGAATCAAGAATTAGGACGAGTTGGATTGACTCAATTTCAGAGTTTTCTTGGTCAATTTTGAAATCTTCTTTCCAGGATTTTCGAAACCCAACGGTGGTCAGTATTATTGAGTAAGACACACTCCTTCTTTGGTGGCATCATGGCTGGTAGGAAGATGAATCCTTGGGAAACAATCCTATCGCGTTGCAACAGTCGAGGATTCATCCGACTTGTCATGACTTTTCAAAATTAATCCCATTTTAATTCTACATTTTTCACATCTCTTTTGGCATGTGCGCTATTGAGGTGTGCAAAATGATCCTGGATGGTCAATGAAAAATATAGGGAAAGTTTGCAAAGGATGTTTGAGATAGTACTTGAAAGGAAAGATGAAAAAAGATATGGGTTCGATTGCCCAAATGGCACCTTTTAAAAATGCCAAAAGGTCTTTCATAATCTTGATTGTCAAATTAGCCAAACTTTGAGAAATGACAAGATTTTGCCCCAGTTTTAGGAAGATATGAAGTGCAGAAATGTCATGTTGTCTTGGGATTCCTGGATTGACCTTAATTTTTCCTGGGTTGTTCTTTTGAGTTTTCAACCCAGCAGGTCTTTTGTTTTGCCCTAACTTTTGCCTAGGTTGCCCTTGTGGGTTTTCAACCTAGCGAGCTCTTGATTGTGCCCTAACTTTTGCCTAGGTTGTTCTTGAGGATTGTTGGCCTAGCGGGCTTTTGTTTGATCTTTCCCTAACTTCTGCCTAGGCCGTTTTTGAGTGTTTTCGACCTGGCGGGCTTCTGCTTGATTGTGCCCTAACTTTTGCCTAGGCCGCCCTTTGAGGGTTTTCGACCTAGCAGGCCTTCTGCTTGATTGTGCCCTAACTTTTGCCTAGATCTTTTTTTATGGTTGACCTAGCGGGCTTCTGTTTGATTATGCCCTAACTTTTTCCTAGGTCGTCTTTTAGAGTTTGTTGACCTAGCGGGCTCCTGTTTGATCCTAATTTTGCTTGAATAGTTGTTGGAAATCAAAAGACTTTTTGATCATGACTTTGTTGATTTAATCTTGAACTTTAACCCTACTTTTTCCTGGATTGTTTTGGCTTAATCCATCGGGCTTTCTTCTTTTTCTTAAATTTTGAATTGTGACCCTGATTTTGCCTAGATCATTTTGATTCAATCCAGCGGGCTTTTCTTTTTTTTTCTTGAATAGTTGGATGTTGATCTTGCCGGGAACATTTTGGGCTTCCAATTCAGCAGATCCTTTCTTGCATCCCTAATTTTACCTGGATTTGAACTTGGTTCCAGCGGGATATTTTATTTAACAAGACACTTTGAATGGTGATCTAGAATCCCTGGTTGTTTCCTTATTGGGCTATTCTCTTTGAGCTTGATTAACTAGACGTTCAAGATTATTTATTACAGCACCTGCATTATCACCAATTGGTATTTATTGTTTGGGTATAGGAATAAGAAGTGGGCTGAAAGGATGGTAAATTTTTAGAAGTAAAGCCAACAATGTAAAGTACATGCTCAAGAAACATGAAAAATGTGAATTTGTATTATTCATTGAGATTTATTTACAAAGATTGATTTTGAAAAATGTGACAATTTTTGGATGATCTTCCTCAATAGCTTGACTTGTGCGAGGCAGCTTATTGTGTTGCTCCCATTTCTTAGCCAGCGGATGAGCTCTCACGATTCGGCACTTGGATTAGGAGCGATCTTCCCAAAATCTAGTCGTTTAGCCTCAATTAGACTTTGCACCTTGCGTTTCAGGACCTGGCAGTTTTCTGTTGAATGACCAATGTACCCCGCATGGTAGTTACATATGGCATTTGCATCGTACCATTTAGGGTATGGTGGTTCTTGTGGTTTTAGCGGGTATGGAACCACTAGAGAGTTCTCTAGCTGAGGGTAGGGTTCGGTGTAGGTCATTGGGATGGGATCAAACTGACAGATCCTTCTCCTTTTTTGGTTTCGCTAGAATTTGAGCTCATGGCTTGTGTTTGGACCGTATAGGTGCGGGCGGCTCGGATTTGTATTGATAGTTGTAAGCTGGGTGGTAGGGTGTTTGGTAGGTGGCGATGTAGGGGTATGGTATATGAGGTGTGTATGGTGGTGGTTGGAAAGCTAGTTGGTCCGTAGGTGCCATCGGAGGTGTATCTGTCCTTGACCGAACGCATTATAAACTTTCACTGTCTTCTTCTTTTCTATAGGCGTCAACCGTCCTTGTGGCCTTGTGCGTGATTCTTCCTCGACGCATGCCACCCTCGATCCTTTCTCCAATGATGACGACATCGAGAAGCTAGAAGTTACACCGCCAATCATCTTGTCATAGAAAGGATCTTGGGTGAGTCAATGAACGTGCGACCAATTCCTTCTGGATAGAGGAGGTTGTACTTGAGCTAACTCCTCCATCTTTGAGCATACGCACGTTTGAAAGTTTCATCCCGTTTTCTTGGCCATATTTTGGAGTTGGGTTCGATCAGAGCCATCTCCAGGTTGTGCTGATATTGTTTGAGGAAGGCCTCGGCTAGATCCCCTCATAATGGATGTGGGTCCGCTCTAGTCGTGTATACCCGGTTGCCTACAACCCCGGTTAAGGCTGTCTTGAAAGAAATAGACAAGAAACTTATCGTCATGCATGCAAGGAGACATCTTCCACTTGCGAGCATGGCCAGTGTGGCTCTTCGGGCAGCTAGTTCCTTGATACTTCTCGAATTCGAGAACCTTGAATTTGGGAGGGATTACTATGTCCGGGAACCAAGCATAGGTCGACCGCGTCTCGGCTTCATAAGTACTCCCTCAATTGCCTTGATTCTTTCCTCTAGGATTCTCCATTTTTTAATGTCCTCATTCAAAGGATGACGTGGGTATTCCTCGGAATAGGGTGAGGTTGGAAACGGGTGTGTACACAAGATGAGGCCTTGGATGAACATAGGGTGTGTTCCCCCAACGGCTGCTTGGTAGGCTTGTGAGGTGGTGTTTAGCGGTAGGTTATGTGTTTGGGTTTGTGTTTGGGCTTGTGTTTGGTTGTATGAGGGTGCATGCCCATGAGGAAACCCATGATGAACTCCTTCGGTTGGTGGAGGCATAGTTGATGGTGGAGTGAAGCCAGGAGGGTATGATAGGTCAGTTGGTTCTTTCGGCAAGGATTCTGTCGCCTCCTTTTGTTTTGACAATTGGATGGCCTCTATTAGCTTAGCCATCTGCTCTTTCAATGATTTGACCTCATTTCTTAGCTCCTCATTTTGTCTCTCCAACTCATCCATGATTCTTGATTGTGCTCGAGTTCTATAAGGATGTCGAGGAAGTTGTGTTTCTCCAATTTTCTGGTGAAGTTAAAAATTAATTTTTGTGAAATAATTTGAATGCAACAAATCGTGACTGATTAAAATGTTGATGCTCAATGAGTATGAATGTGTGGAATGATTTTTGAAATCCCTTTTTGATGATAAATTTATGAACAAAGGCATGCATGCTATGCACCAATAATCTTTTAAAGACTTTTGAAGTTTTACTGTGTTGACAATAAATCAAAGTTGCTTTATTTATTCATCTTTGATTTTTAACAAATTTTATTTTTTGGAGTTTTGGTATTTTTTATTTTGCTAGAAAAACATTTAGTTTTGTTTAGAAAAACTGTTTAGTTTTGCTAGAATCTTTCTAGAAAGCATTCTTTAGGTTTTCGAAAGTTCATTTTCTCTCTTTTGAATCTTTTCATTTTTTTATTTTCAAAAGATTATCTTCCTAATTTCCTATTTCTAAAACGTCCTTTTTAGTCTTCTTTGGGATCTTTTCGATATTTTCAAAATATTTTTCTAATTTTCTTAGGAATTTTCTCCTTCTATTTTGGTTTTCTTGATTTTTATCTTGATTTGATTTTTGTATCCCCAACTGTGGCTTTCAACTCCTTTTTGCCACTTCGGGTGGTTTGGTTCAAATAAGTGCCCATGAGCGGTGAACCTTGTATCTTGAAAAGGGTGTGTGTGCCCTCTTTGCTTCTTATGCGGGTTACCTGTCCTAAGGATCTGGCCTTTTGTATGAACCTTTCAAAGGTGGTTATTAATCCTAAGGTGTATAGGTCACTAGAGCCAAGTTCCAGTCCATAATGCTTGCCACAACAGTAGAAGTAGCCACTAGTTGTGGGGCATTACAAATAGACGCTCTAGCCTTGGATTTTCGTGATAGCCAATCAGGACGTAGGCCCCAGAGTGACACCACTAGATCCCTCTGTCCTAGGTAGCACTCAGACCCGGGTATAGGGCCCCACTCATGAAAAATGCATATGCAAAGTGTGGAGGGCACACAATTTTGGGATACCTGCAATTGGAGAAATTATGCAGATATATATAGCAATTTATTGTTTGTCTACCCTAAGGTTGTATAATGAATAAACAAACAAACAACAAACAGATAACAAATAAAAAGATTGTGCAAATAAACAAGAAAGGGATCGAATATGATACACTCGATTGAACGGGCTAGACTCTCTAAGGTCCCCAGTGGAGTCGCCATCTGTCGCAACCGTAATTCCGACGAGACGACAAACTCGCTAAAATTTTTGAAATAGATTTGTTTTGATCAATGTGGAGCCGCCACCAAGTTTTATTTAAGGGAAAAGTTTGGAAAAACCTTAACTAGAAAATGAGATTCGAGACTCGGGAGTCTGTTACAAGTGGGGAAGGTATTAGGCACCCCACTTGCCCGTTCCAAAGAACGGCACCCTTAACTGAGTGTGTGATTTTGAAAACTGTGTGGATCCCTTTAATGTGAAAAATAATTTGATGGAGGTTAGCCTGACAGGACTTGATCCTGCTCCTACGTATTCCCCGGTGCAATGGGAAACTCAAGGCTTACGTAGTTCTAGTTTATTTTGAAGGCTTGACCTTCTAAAGTGCTTGAAAAAGAGTATTTGAAGACTTTGTTTTTTTGAAAGGATCTTTAGTCCACTCATGCACAAGACCCAAGGCGGCTACGGCAGCAAGACGGGGCCTCTGCACTACTAAACGTTGGACAAGAAAAGAACCGCCAGTCCCCCATTTAGAGCTCATTGCGTGAGACCGAAGATCCTAAAATATCTAGGAAAGATTTTTAAAATTTTGAAAAGAAATGATTTGCAAATGATATTGATTCTTGAGTAAGAAGAAAACTTGAGTTTGATAAAAGAATTTCATTTTTGAGTTTTGAGGTAATTGGAGTTGAAATGGGATTTTGGTGCAATTTTGTAATTACTAGAAATTTTGGGGTTTTATGAATTATTTAGCAATTACGAAATTTTTATGAATTTATTTGAAAATCTTATGAGTTTATTTAGGAATTTTAGAATTTTTATGATTTATTTAGGAATTTTTAGAATTTTTGTGAATCTTCTGGTTTTTTGGAATTTTTAATGAATTTTCTGGAATTTTGGAATTTTTTATTAATTTTCTGGATTTTTAGAATTTTTTATTAATTTTCTCGTATTTTTATTAATTTTTATGATTTTTATTGTATTTTTCGACAAGGATAGTATTGTAATTTACAGGAAGGGGACAGATTGGGAATTATGAAGTTCCATAGGGGTAGTATGGTACTTTCCTTACTAGGGCCTATTGGGAATTATGAAATTCCATAGAGCGATAGTACTTTCCCATGTGAGGACAGATTTGGAATTAGTGGAAATCTCAAGGGTAGATTGGTAATTTTAGGGGGGCAGATTTTAAAATTAAGAGGGAGAAATCAGAATTGTATGACCTTATTGTGACTAATGGGTGAATTTGGGTATGGAATTTGGAAGAGTATAAAATTATGGAGAAAATCTGAAAAAGGCATGCGAGGAGATCGAAGCAAGGGACTTCGGGTTGCAGCAATGTAGGCTTAACTCTACTGGTCACGGTCCGCTTAGTCTACGTAGTGTTAATAGTCTAAATAATGCGTAAATTTTGGGCATACATTAAAGTTCAAATCCTGCCTATCTTACTTATTTGCCCAACACTCTCATCACAAAGAAAAGCTCCAGAATTAGACTCGCCCGGGAATAAAACAAGCGTAATAGCGTGGTCCCCTTTGAAGAAGAAGATTAGCGTCCAACGTCTTAAGATGTGCATGGCTCGTTTCATATAAACCTTTGCATAACTCTTCCTTGATATGATTCTCATAGAACTTGAACCCAAGGTACTAATTTGGTCGCTTCACGCACGCACACTAGGCTGTATTTCGGTGGCTATGACATTATAAGTCCGGACATGTCTCTTTGAATCAAGATGTAGTCATGCAAAGTAGGAGGTCGTTTACCCTTCATCGATTTGAACACATATGGTTTGGCAGATTTTCTAATGACTTCCCAAGATTTTATTTGTTTCATTGATGCAGCTTGAATGGATGTAGCTTCTTCCATTGTGTCTTACGAATCGAAATCTATCAATTCATCAGAGCCACATGTTTGATTCTGATCCCGAACGTATATATCTCAAAAAACAAGTTATCAATTCAAGATTTGCATGGCTTAACTTATTGGTTTTCATTAGTCGAACACATCATTAACACACGTGTGCGTATGCACCTGAATTAAATCAAACAATTCACACAGATTGCACAAGATTAATTAAAGATTTACGTATGATGAAAATTAATCAAGAATGATCTTGAACTTACTAAGACGAGGATTCAGTCATCAGGGACGAACGAAAAATCACGCTCCAAGGTCCTCTCATGCCATCCTCAAATCTTTTCTTCTTGCGGAGAGGAAAATTAGAGAACCTAAAATCCCCACTACCCCAAAACCTTCCCTTCCTTCCCTCAAACCCTTTTTGCTAAAAATCTTATTTAAAAAACCAAGTTGAAAGACCCAGTCCTTCGAGAGGTTCAGTGAAGCTCCTCTTAAGATCTTCCTTTTTTTTTTTTTCAGTTTTTTCTTTTTTCCTTTTTTATAAAAACCGTTTTCTGTTTTATGTTAAAAACGTTTTTCTGTTTTTTATTTTCAATTTCGCTTTTTTTTTAAAAAAAAAATTTTGTTTTGTTATTTTTCATTTTATTAATATTTTGTTTTTTCTTTTTTTATCTTCTTTGTTTATCATTTTTTGATTTCCAGATTTTTGGTTTCTTACTTATTTTTCCAGATTTTTAGTTTCTTATTTATTTTCAATTTTATTTATTTTTAAATTATGATTTTATTTATTTATCTATTTATTTTTCAGATTTTAGATTTTTTATTGAATATTCAGATTTTAGATTTTTTGTTTTAATTACTTGTTGTTTTGCTTTAACTTCAAATTTTTATTCCCAAATTTAAATTCTTTTATTATTTTTTTCAAAAACTATTTTATTTTTTAGTTTCTAATTATTTTAATTTATTTATTTATTATTTAATTTACATTGGTTTCTTAATTAATTTTGCGGCCTCGGACATAATTGGGTGTTTACACACATAGCCTTCATGGATAATGAGATCGCCTCCCTTGATATGAGTATATGGCTCCGGTAAAATAGTCCTCGTGATCGCATTTGAATCACGGGCTCGAGGAGATTGAGTGTCAAATGGCTGGGTGTTCTGATTTAGATGAGTGCAACTCATAAGAACAACCCACAGAACGACCAAAAGACGGTTTTTTAGACGATCATGTCAACATAATTTCCTCTGATATGGATTTACCAACATCCCTTACAGGCTAAACACAGTGCATCTAACCACCACTATATGTGAGTGTTGCATCTGAACCCTCTGGCCAATTGAACAGCCACACATAAGCTTAAAAACGGGCACAGATTCTGACGTATTCCAGTTGGTGGCGATGGAGTCCAAGCATGATTCACTGGTGCTCCTCCTACATGTACACAAGTCCCCTATGCCAATGCGGTTCCCTGAAGTTTGATTTTAAAAGAGTTATGTCGTATCATTATCTCTGCTGCTATCCGACTTGAAGAGTAACTAACTTGATGGAATTTGATCCGAATTGAGGTAGGATTTAGTCCCTATATTGTGGTCGACGATGCGCGTCGTGGGTGAGGGAGTGATGACCATCGAGTAGGCCAACACAGTCTTTGAGCACTGGATTACATTGTGTGCCCATTCATCTGGTCACCTCACCAAGACGCCGCTAGCTCCCTGACTTTGCTCTAAGGCCACTAACAGAGGACTTGATCTACATATTGTTGATCCGAGGACCTTCAGTAATTCATAACCTGGTTTTGCATGACTCTCTTTGTCTTATTCAAGGATCAATTGCCTCAATTACTTAGGCGAGAGAGAGTTTCAATTTCATTGTTGCATAATCTCAGCCACGATCGGGTCATAGCAGAATTCATAGTTTTCATAAATCATCTCAACTATATATTATGTCTACGCAGGGGAAGATTCGGTCTTATTATTACCGGGATGATTTCCACAGTGATTGAATCGCGTCATAATTCATGGTTTTCATTTACATTAACAGCATGGTTTTGGCCTATGATATGTTCAAAAGAGGAGCCAATCATTCATTCATACATTTTAACAGAGAAATGATATGAACTAACCTGTGAATATGATTTTCCTTCGGCTGATGCTAGGAAGAAGTCAATTCATAAAAGTGCGACGCTTCTTCTTTCTATGACCATAAGGTTGCTGGAGGACGCTCAATCAAGAAAATCAGTCGCTCACCTTCCCTGTTTAGTAGATTTGTGATGGAAAATTTTCAAGAAACACTGATGTCTCCCTCTCTTTCAGCTGCTATTAGAGGATTATCAATAACTATGTGGACTCTTCCTTGTGACAATGAAGCTCACGAATCCATGAATTGTCCATGACTCTCTGGAATCGGATCCATGCTCCAAGCAGATCAAGATCCAGAGGTTCCTATTGCTATTTCAGAAGACCAAGGAGCAGTTAGAGAGTTCCCCCAAGCCCCTAATGAAGATCCGAGCCTTTCCTTCCCCCTCTTTTTCTATTTTCCCCAAATTTTCCAAGAATCCTCCCCCCCCTTATTTAGCTGAGAATTTTTCTTTTTATACCCTCCTTTGGTTTTTAATATTTCCCTTTTTCTTTTTTATTTACTTTTGCTTTCACTTCTTTTTTTTTTTTGCTTTTCTTTTTCTTTTTCCTTTCTTTAGTTATTTTTCATTTTCTGTTTTTTATTTTAATTTTTCAAATTTTTATTTATTTATACTTTTTCCTTTCTTTATTATTATTTTTTTTTCCATTTCCAATTTCAGATTTTTTACTTCTTCTTTTTTCATTTCTTTAATTTCATATTTTCTTCTCTTTTTCCCATTTTTTTAATTTTATTCTTTCATTTTTTATTATTTTTTCATTTTCATTTATTATTATTTTTTATTTACTACTTATTTATTTTGGTTACTAATTTTGGATTTTCTAAGTTTTTCCTTCTTTTTTCTTTTGCCTATTGTTATTTTTTTGTTCTTCTTTTTTGTTTCTTTCCTTTTTTACTCCTTTTCATCCTTTAATTCGGTATTGATTTTTGATTAATTTTAACGACTGGGGCCCTCGGACATAATTGGGTGTTTACAGCATGCAAGACGACTAACTTGAACTCTTACTACCCATTACACTTACTAAAATAATTTTGTAGGGTTAAACCTTGTGATGGCTGGGCTTAGGTAGCACATCATTGACTTCTACTGGCTGCGGCATTATCTTGCGTCTCAAAATTCAAGCCACTGCCCTTGCTTCACAAGGCATTCGACTACTCTCAAATAATCTTATATATCTAGTCTTTGGCCCAAGGTCAACTCTTGTCTAAGAAATTAAGTTCCTTCTCGGTTTCGCGATTTGGCAGAAATCATTTGTCTTTCGTATCATCCCACTTTCGAGGAAAGACAGCGAGATAATTTATTTATATATAAAAGATCATTTATGTTAGTTAGGAAAGATCTGATGTGAACAAAAGAAGATCATGAATGAATGCTGGAAGACCTCTATTCTTCCCTTTATGAGAGTGTTGATTCAAATACTTATGCCCCTTTTTGTCACCATAAGTCTAGGGATAATTTAGAACTCATGCTACTATTCCATGAGACTAGAGCCACCCCTGGTTTGGTCACCATCATAAGGTAAAATTGATCACTTTGGTCAGGTTTGTGGGAAACTTGTTCCCGTTATGGCTTTATTTTCATGATCCAAGACGCAAGCGAGACTATATATCAAGATCAAAAGAAACCCAATACAAAGGCTCGCTACCATTGCCACCGTAATGGGAGAGGATTATGTTGTGAGGTGGCTTTTCAGTCCACTAGTGAATCGAATGTAGAATTCCCACAACACTAGGATGGGTTCAGTCTACCACAAGACCTAAGACTATTGTTCTCGTTACATACAAGTCAAGGATTTAAACCACCACTAGATCGATCCATCCTTAGTTTTAACTGAGCATCGTTTGATCGAAGACTACCTATTTTCCTTAAATATTGGGAATTTATACACCCTTGGCACACTGTCCATCTATCATTTATTAGTGATATCACTTCAATGAATCATGCAAGAGATACAGTAGACGAATCGGATCATCGAAAGTCATATGTTAAATCAAGCCTAAGAGCAGCTAATCACTTGATTTTGATCGGAGACTTAGCAAATGATAGAAACTTCAAAGGAAGTCAATTAGATTCACTTTTATTTGTGATTAAGGCATAGTTGAATCAGAGCAAATAAATCAGAAAGAGCATTCATTGAGGATTTGTGCAGATATAGTTTTTCATGCTGTCGATATTCAATGATCGCCTTTCTTAATACACACAAGATCCAGATATCATTGGTTCAGTTATTGTATTGGTGGTTTGGTCTTATTGTTCAGTAAACAAACAAGAACAGGAATTGTTAGCCAACTTCTATCAGAATCCATAATGAACTTGTGCTTTCTTGATAATGGAACACAGGATTTCAAGAACGGGAGAATAACGACCTAAGATGACATAATACCCGAGAAAAATCTTGCCTTTGCTAGCACAATCTTCACTTTTCTGTTAGAACAAGAGGACTTGAACGTTTTCTACGATCGCGACCAAAGGCGAGCAAGGATCGGTCGTTGGATCCCATGGATTTGCTTACCTATACCGAGAAAAGGCTCCCAAAACTGGAAAGTTAAAGGAATCCATACCACAAAATCTCCCTCCTTTTCCTTTTTACATGGGTACAAATTTGAATTCACCGATAGCAACTAACTAATAACTCCCTTCTCCTCCTTTTTTGATTTTTTTGCTTTATTTTTCCGTTTTCCGTTTTTCCTTTGCTTTTTTTTGTTATCTTTATTTTTATTTTTGTTTTATTTTCTTATATATATATATTTTTATTATTTCTGGTTTATTTTTTTTCACTTGTTGTATTTCCCAAAAATTTTTATTTTTCTATTACTTTGTTTTTATTTTCATTTTCAGTTTGTTGTTTGTTTTTTGTTTTTTCTTTCCAAATCTTTTAATAATTTATTAAGTTTTGTATTTTTAAATATTTATATATTTTGGTTTTTTTCTGTTTTTTATTATATATATTTTTTATTTTATTTGTTTCTTGTTATTTTTATTATTATATTTTCTGATTTTACTTTTCCTTTATTTTTTTATTGTTATCCTTTTTCTTCCATTTTATTATGTCTGGTTTATTTATTATTTATTTTTTTATTTTATTTATTTATTTTTATTTAGTTGTTTTTTTTATGCTTTCTATTTATTTATTTTTTGTTTTCTGGTTACTAACCTTAACATTTATTTATTTTTATTTTTATCATTTAAATTATTATTTTTGATTAATTTTAAGAAAGGGATCTCAGACATAATTGAATGTTTTCATTTCTCACGTAAAGAATATACATTATTGTTGGTTATTCATATGATGTTCTGAAAATGTAATTACTTATTCACTATAGTTGTTTAAATTAGTAAAGTTTGATGATTTTGACTTTCTATTATATTTTTTGTTTCTAAATCGTTATTTTGATAGAGTACAAATTTTGTTACACTGTATTTATTTGACTTGATTTTAATATACTAATTTGGTTTTTATCATGCTAATATATGTTAGGTTAGAGTAGAGAAATTTTATACTTACGTCATGTGATTTGTTAAAATTCTTTAAGAGTGTAAATAACTCTTTTTTAGTTTTTTATTTTTTGCCTAATATTAGATAGATAAATTTTATATTTATTATTTTATTGTTACAAGTAAATAAAGGTTAAATAATTTTTTTTAATTTTTTTGTCCTGAATCATTTATAATTGTTTGTAATTATATTACCAAATAAGTATTGATGTTTGAAATATTTAAACAATAATTTTTTCTAATTCATTACTTCTTATGTTTTGAATAATATAAAGTGATTTTAATAAATATATCTTTTTAGTCTAGGATGTTAAATCTTAAATTTTTTTTGAATAATATAAAGTGATTTTAATAAATATATCTTTTTGGTCTAAGATGTTAAATCTTAAATTTGTGAGCATAAAAATAAAAGTAAGAATTATATTTAGTCTTTATAAATTATTTATTTATTTATTTTATGATTAATTTTTTGTAAAGTTTACTTTGAATTTAAATGCTTATTATTATTTTTCTTCCTTCCTTCTTTTTTTTCTCTACATCTAAAATCGATAACATAAAATGATTTTAATAAATATGTCTTTTTGGCCTAGGATGCTAAATCTTAAATTTGTGCGCATGAAAATAAAAGTAAGAATTATACTTAGCCTTTATAAATTATTTATTTATTTATTTTATGTTTAATTCTTTTGTAAAGTTTACTTTAAATTTGAATGCTTGTTATTATTTTTCTTCCTTCTTTCTTCTCTTTTTCTACATCTAAAATCAAAAATACCTACTCGATTAATCCGTTAAATAAATAACAAACCAAAATCAAACAAGTCACGTATTTTCGAGAAAATAACTTCAAATTTTTTAATGTTAATTTTTGACCATTTCCTTAAACCTTTCATCCAAAATCGTCTACACATATAGGTATTTAATTGCATCAAAAAGTTACTAATATTATCTTTATGAGCAATAGTTCTTGCCATAGCATCGTCGTACACCTTCCTTATTTCTTACAACAGATAAAGGAAACGACTGGATTTAGTCTTGAATTGTGGTACCAAGTGAATAGTAATTCAAGATTCCAACCATTCTAAATGGCAAAATGACATCTTTATATCAAGTCAACATCATTAATAGGACTAGAACTAGCCAATCAGAATGTACAAAAAGTAAAGTATTCATTTCACTTAGTTAAAAATTAAAAACTCCGTTCTACAAAAAATTCTTTAATTTTATTATTATCCTCCAAATCTTATCTTTATGATGAATGATTTTAATATTTTAAAAAATTTAAAATTTTTTAAAAATTTAAATACTTTGTTTTTAAAATATTTTATTTAAATGAAAATTTTTTGTATTTTTGTTTAAATTTAGTAATTTAATTTTTATTATATATAAACTTTTATTTTAAATAATTTTTAAAAATATAAAAATAATATTAATAAATAAAAAATATTTAAAATAACATAATATGAAGGTGGAATTTAAAATTCCAAAATTTTAAATTCTTTTATTTTATCTTAATAAAATCCTTTTAAAAAAATTAAATTTTAAATGCTTTGTTAAAATATTCAAATAAATTATTTTAAATTTAAAAGAAAAATTACATTTCATTTATAAAACTGGATGAACGAGCACTCTGATAAACAAAAGACATCATCTATTATCTAAAATGAATGGAAGGTACTATGACGCAGAAAAATAAATGACAGACCAAATGTATGAAACAAGCCATGAAGGTTCCATCAAGAAAAGTTCAAAGAAGAAAAGGGATTACGTGATCCAAGCTCAATTCCAACATGGGTTAATTTATGTAGTCATATCATTAAAGATGTTAAATGATAAGGTTTATGATTGGCTATAAATTACATTAGGAATTGATATTTATCTAGAAGTTATTTATTTTAAATTGGTTGCAATTCAAATCCTAATCTAATTAGATTTCCAATTTGTTATCTTTTTTAGCTATATAATTGAAGTCGAATTCGGTGAAAAGATAGATTTTTTGAGAATAATCATATTTTCTCTTTGAGAGTTTTGCATCTCTATGTAGTTGGTTTCATGGTTCTTGGACCTGAGAACTACCTTTGAGTTGGTTCTTTCGTCATGTCACGGTAAGAGTCCACGTTGTTCAAAAAGAAAAGGACTACGTGGATCAAGCTCAGCAGAAATTTTATTTTGGTTAATTTATGTAGTCATATCATTAAAGATTTTAAGTGATAAGGTTTATGATTTGCTATAAATTACATTAGGATTTGATATTTATCTAGAAGTTATTTAATTTAAATTGGTTGTAATTCAAATCCTAATATAATTAGGATTTCTAATTTGTTATCTTTTTTAGCTATATAATTGGAGTCGAATTCAATGAAAAGACTGATTTTTGAGGAATAATCATATTTTCTCTTTGAGAGTTTTGCATCTCTCATGTGAGTTGGTTCCCTTGGTTCTTGGACAAAGAACTACCTTTGATAAGGTTGGTTCTCTCGACATGTCTAAGAGTCTAGTTCTTCTTGATGATAACTCCGGTGCTCTTCGACGTGGTCGCGGTTTGTATCGATTCCTTTATCTTATCTCGTCTTATCTCACCTTATCTTATCTTATCATATCTTATCTCATCTTACCTTATTTTATTTTATCTTATTTCATTTTACCGTATCTTATCTTACCCTATCTTATCTTATTTCATCT
>JAMKYM010000096.1:0-220001 GCA_026541065.1 Canavalia ensiformis | reverse complement strand
TACATCATAGGCCAAAGTGCTGTAGAAAAAATAAATCAGGAGAGCCCCACACATAAGGCCAAGATGCGAGAAAAAGTGCAACTTGATGAGAATCCTACTTTTGACAAGAAGGAATTTGCAAAGGGGTCCCGTTGTTGCCGGAAGATGCAAATGAAATCTTGGCTTTGCGAGGATAAAATGCAAACTTGTTAAGACATGTGGATCAAATTTTAAACATGCTTGAGGTCCCGTTGTTGGCAGAGGCGATGCAAATAAAAGGTCCATTGTTGCTAATGGAAAAATGGAAATGATGAAACTCACGCTGTATGCCAGAGATAAATGCAAATGATGAAATCCTCGGGGCCGCTGCCGTGGATAAATGAAAAATGACCATTTTAAGGCAGGTGAGGTCTGACAAGAAAGCCATGCTGATGAAAGCGGGAAGATGCAAGCACGTGACTAGACAAGGAAAATGAAAATGACACATTAAGACAGTGACAAAAATGGAAAGTCCCCGTTGTTCGCGGGATGTGAGTAAAATCGCCTATTACATAAAATGACCTGTGAGGACAGTGGAACTGTTTAAGACGAAGTGAAAGCGAAATGAAAAAGAACCTGTAGAGAACGGAAAGAAGCAAGCTCCCTTGTTAAGGTAGGAGAGAAAGCAAAAACGATGAAAACTATCCTATTAAGACTCAATAAATGTAGATGGACTCGTGTCGTTGATGGGGAGAAATGCAAGCCTCGCTAGACAAGCAAAGGTGGCAACCCGTGGAGACAGGTAAAGCACGCGTTCCGCCAGCGATGGCAGCAGTGTGGGAAAGAATGGTGTGATGTGGCCCGTGAGGGGGGAACATGGACTTTCGCTTGTCAACTACCTCGACAAGCTATTTTGAATTTATTTTCTTGAGAATTAAATAATTACTACTTATGAACAAGGTTTCTTATCTGATTAATTGCCTCTTGAAACTTGGCATATTTTTTCCCAGTTTGAAACTGTAATAATTTTAAATATCTTCAACAAACTTCATTTGAGTCCTCAAGGCTCATCTGGTGACCTGGCCTTGAACTGGCCATGGCTTTCTGCAGTTCAATAAGAAACCATATAGGTCAAGCTGTGTGGTTCTTGTGGATCCCCAATGCATATGTGGACTAGATCTTTGTAAATAACTTCATAAAAACATCATTTGGGGAATCCCTAAGTACGAGGCGGTGAACCCTGAGCACGAAGGCTTGGTAGCACTACGACTGATGCTTGGAGTCTTATATGGATCCCAAGTGCAGCTATAGTTGTCTTGGACCCTATTATATGGACTTAAGATCTTTTGTAAATAGCTTGATAAAAACTGTTCGGAATCCTAAGTCTCATGCGGTGAACCAGAGCTCGGGTGGTAGCTTTTTTTGTTGTTCGATGTAAAATTCATATACGTCCCAAGTACAGCCATAGTTGTCTTGGACCTTGTGCATATGTGCACTAAGGATCCTTTTATAAATAACTTCAACCAAAACTGTTTCGGAATCCCACTGAGCGGGCGGTGAACCACTAGGCTGGGCGGTGGCACTTGCAACATTGATGCCCAGGAATTCATATGGGTCCCAAGTCTTTGCTATAGTCTTTTTCGTCAATTAAGTTCAGAAGTTGGTCCACCGGGAGCCTAGACCCATTCAGCTTCCTCCAACTTGAAAGTCCTCAGTGCTCAGTGAAGGAATTTCTCTGCCTCGACAGATCTGACCTCCATTCCATACATGAGGGAAAAAGGAGTTGCCTCAGTAAAAGTGCGAATAGAAGTCCGGTAGGCATGTAATGCATAAGGGAGCATTTCATGCCATTCTCTGTATGAGAGCACCATCTTCTGAATGATTTTTCTTGATATCCTTGACCAGCTAGCCAGACTGCCCTAGTTCATCTTTGGTTGATATGGAAAGGAATTATGATGTTGGATCCAGGCTGAGTCCCCACAGCGGCTCGTTCCTCATTGTCGTTGTCAGTTGGTGCCGATGTTTGTGACTACAGCTATGTTGGGAAAGTCCATGCCGGCCAGATCAAATCTCTCTGCATGAACTTGACCACCACATTGTGCGGTTTACACAGATGCGACTTGACGCAAACTCGTGTGGTAGAAGTAGCATGATTGTTGCTTTACTGGTGTGAGACGGTGTCCAGTTCTAGAACGCTGGGCTCAATTCGTCCGATGACATCCATCCCCCACGATAGAGATATGGCCAATGGTGGCCGACCAATTACATTCAAAGATGTTGAATGGCGCATTGATATTGTCGGCACTATAGTTGGCATTTAATGACACGGTATGACATGTTTGCTGTTGATCGAGTTTCCACTACGGTCAGCCGATGTGCCAGGCGCTAAGGATCTTCCTTGCCATTGCGTAGTTACGTTGTTGTAGGCAGAACAGACCTAGCATGGACTACTGTTTCATGGAAGTCTTGTTTGGCTTCCGCGCATCTTACACACTTAGAGCAAAATCATCGTCGTGCAGTTCTCTTTTGTACGGGATTTCCCAGATTAAGGAAGGAGACTCAGCTTGATCTTCTCACAAAAGGATCCATTTTATCATTCCTTCGGACATGACGTTGCAGGTTATTCTTTATTTTCAAAGCTAGCAGGATGTCATGATACTGCATGAGACTCCCATTGAGGCTCTACTTCCACCAATTCGTGAGAATGCTAGGAGTGCTAGAATCGGTGGATTTTGCAAGTATGTACTTGATCTTTTGAAAGCTTTTTGGAAATCTTGGTCCCAGTTGTGGGCTGATTCTTGCCTTGAAACTTGAAGATTAAAATCACAATTGTGATCGGTGAAGATGAGCAGGAGATATAGTTCAACCTCCCCAAGAACTCTTGGATCTCTTTCCTAGTTTCCAGGATTTGGCATGTCTAAAATGGCTGGACTTTATGGGATGAGCTTTGATTCTGATTGGCAATGATGAATCCCAATAAGCACGACCTTGCGAAGGTGTATTTAGCCGGATTCAACCGCAACTTGAATTTTCGGAGTCTTTCAAATAATTTTTGCAAATCCGTGAGGTGGTCGCCTTCGGTCTAGGATTTGGAAATCATATCATCCACGTAGACTTCTATCTCTTTATGGATCTTGTCATGGAACAATGTCACCATGGCCCTTTGATAAGTTGCCCCAACATTCTTTAATCCGAAAGGCATGACCTTATAACAAAAGGTTCCCCAGGCTGTAATAAAAGTAGTCTTTTCCCTATCTTCCTCCGCCATTCTAATCTGATTATAGCCCAAAAAACCATCCATGAAGGAAAAGTAGGAGAATTGGGCGGTGTGAGGGAGTGGAAAATTGTCCTTTGGGCTAGCTCGATTGAGGTCCTGATAGTTTACGCACATCCGGACTTTCCAATCCCTTTTGGGGACCGGCACTATGTTTGCAACCCATTCCGGGTAATTTTCCACTACCAAGAACCTAGCATCAAACTGCTTCCTCACTTATTCCCTGATCTTTAGGGACATTTCAGGCTTCATTCTTCTCAATTTCTGCTTGAGTGGTGAACACCCAATTTTCATGGGCAACCTATGCTCTACGATGGAGGTATTTAAGCTTGGCATGTCTTGATAAGACTAGGCGAAGACGTCACTATAGTCCTGCAAAAGAAAAATCAATCGCATACGATTGTCCCCCATGATAAGCGAGCCTATCTTTACTTCCTTCTTTTCCTCCTCAGTCCCCAAATTCACCAACTCGACGGACTCCTGGTGGGGCTCAATTATTTTGGACTCCCTTTCAACTAACCTGAGCATTTCTTCTATTGGCTCACATTTGAACTCCGCCTCCTCGTCAGCCTGATTGACAAGACAATTGAAATCACCTAATACAATACTAGCACTGTCACCCTTACGCGAATTTTTGTCGGGTCTGCATATTGGGAAATATGGAAAGACAATAAGGAAATTTGTATATGGTATCAGGGAAGAAATGGGAAAGAATTGTGAATAATCTAACTGTATTTATCATTTCTTTAAAAGTATGTACAAAATGCTATGCTTGAAAGAAAAGTTTGTCATGAAAATCACAAATTTACATTGGAATTGAATTAAAAGTCACAGGTAATTCAATAATCTCCCAGTTGTTCAGTTCCCTCCCCGGGAGACAGACGGTCACGAGCTCTTCAATGTTTGTAGTCTTTCCTCCCTTTATGGCAGCTATCAGATCTGGAGCCTCGAACCCAGCGCTCCTGAAACTTTAAGAAATGTGACACAGAGGGACCTTTTTGGGCCGGGGTTTCCTCTTTATATCTTCTTCAGTGGACCTGTATCCTAGCCCAAATCGATGACTATTCTTCCTTAGCTACAGTGGCTGGGACAATCCTCCATTATTTTTCCCCAATTTGTCTCAGGAGCACGAACCCCATTCCTTAGTATCTGAGAGCCATGTCATTAATGCCGGGGGGTCGCTTTTGGTCCACCACCTCTCCCTCTCTTATGGTAGTTACATTGGCAATCTCTAAATCTTGGAAGTGTGTTTCCAAAGCTTCTTCGGCAGCCTCGATATATAGGGGGCTTAGCAGGTTTGCTGACCAGGAAATCCTCTTTTGCTGAGACGATGATCAGCCTATCGTCTATGATAAACTTCAACTTTTGATGTAAAGTTGAAGGCACCGCCTTAGTAGAGTGAATCCAGGGTCTCCCCAACAAACAGCTGTAGGCAGGCTAGATGTCCATTATTTGGAAGGTTATATTGAAGATGACTGGGCCAATTTGGACTGGCAGATCGACTTCTCCAACAACCTCTCTCCTTGATCCATCGAAGGCCCTTACTACCATGGAGCTTGGCCTCATGTGAATCCCTTCATGTGGCAACTTGGACAGTGTGAGCTGAGGCATCACGTTCAGTGATGAACCATTATCGATTAGCACCCTGGCTAGGATGTGGTCCATGCACTTTACTGATATGTGCAGCACCTTATTGTATCTAGTCCCCTCCTCTGAAATCTTATGCTCGGTGAAAGTGAGGAAGTTATTGACAGTAATATTGTTGGCGATCCCCTCGAACTTTTCCACTGATATATTGTGCACCACGTGGGCCTCGTTCAATATCTTCAGCAGAACCTTTCGGTGTGGCTCAAAGTTCATCATCAGCGCTAGCGAGGATTTTAGCAGGTATACGGTTTAATTTTTCGATCACCATGTACTTGCTCTACCTGATGAGTTTTAAAAATTCACATGCCTCCTCATTGGAAACGGCCTTTTTCATCTTCTTCTCTTCTCTTTCACTGCTCTCAGGCTCTAACCTGGCCTGAACCTCCCTATCCCTGGCGGCCGGCTACCTCCTCATATCCTTGGCAAGGGTGTAGATGCGACCATTTCGGGTCATGCCCCCTACTCCAGCTACGTTTGTCACGTTGGGGGAAGTATTACAAGCGTTCTACGCTCTTTTCCTTATTTTCCCCGAATACCTCCTTGTAAGTAATTCATGGCACTTCCTTGTTACTCTGATATTAGAATGGCCCCTGAACTTTGATCGTGATAGGCCTTATCCCGCTTGGAGTTGGTAGGGCCTGGGTTTCAGTGTATCGAATCACTAGAGGCCTAGACTGCGTTGCATTCAACATATTAACCTCTTCCTCAGACTCAATATAATTCATAGAAGGTCTTGGGCCTCCATGATTTGGCAGTGGGTTGCTTGTCATGCTTGGCGTGTCCTTCTCAAAGTTCAACCATTTGGCATTGATCAAGCTTTGGACCTTATGCTTTAAGGCTTGGCAATTCTCAGTGGAATGTCTCGCAGCCCCAGTATGGTACTCACATTTGGCCTCTGGGTTGTACCACTTGGGATATGGGGGTTCCAAGGGCTTCATGGGGCACAAGGCTATCAGGGAGTTTTGAATCAAACGTGGTAAAAGTTCTGAGTAGATCATGGAGATGGGGTCGAAATGGACAGCCTTTCTTTCGTTTGGTCTTCTTTGGGGTTAGTTTGTGTTTGGGTTTTGGTTCCAAGGTTTTGGAGGTTGTTGAGGGAATGCTTGTGTTGGTGGAGAGGTGAAGGGAGTATTCGGTTGAAATGATTGTAAACACTCAATTATGTCTAAGGGCTTAGTTTTAAAATTAATTAGCGAATATTTTAATAAAAGGGAAATATTTAAAATAATACATAGAAACAAGTAAAAAGAAAAATAGCAAATAGGATTAAAAGAGGAATGAAACAAAATAAAGACAAAATCGAAAACAGAATAAGAAAAATCAAAATAAATAAATAAAGATAATAAATAAATAAATAATATATTAAATAAATAAATAAAAAGTAAAAAAAAGAGAATTAAAAAAAATATAAAATAAAAAAGAAGTAAAAATAGTTAAAAGAAAAATACAAAAAATAAATTCTGAAAAAATAAGAAAAAAGCATGAAACAAAAAATGAAAAGAATAATAAACAAATGAAAATAAGATAACTAAATATAAAAACTAGAAAAATTGATAAAAGCAAAAAGAAAACTAATAAAAAAAGTTAATTAAAACAGAAAAACCAAAAATTAATTAAAACGGAGAACATAATTTAAAAACGCGGGGAAAAGAGAAAAGTTCAAAATAGAAACTATAAAAGAGGGAGAGAAAGAAAGTTCAGGGAGAGGCCTTTCTTTGGAAGTTTCTGGGTTTTTCTTAAAGGAGGAGGGTTGATCAATCGGTTTCATAAAGACGAGAGGTTCTCATTCTCTCTAGGGAGGTTCTCTCGGAAGCACTAGGAGGATCTGGAAGAGCCTGATCGTTAGAATTGGAGTTTTTTTTCTTCCTCTTCCCATCTTTGGTAGGGTTGAGAATGGCTTCCTGAAGCAAGGAAAGGGAGAGACACTTGTCTTCCTAATTTACCTTTTGGCTTCTTCATCTAAGAGAAGAGTTCTTACACTGCTTAGAACCCTTCATATCCAGGTTAGTACGAACTCTCGATCCCTATTAGTAAACTGAATTTAGAATGGATAAGTGAGTTTGTATGAATTAGATTAAAGCTGCTTGACGAACCTGCATGTATGAAAGCTAATAAAGGTTAAGAGTTGAAATCCTTCTTGTTATGATGATTGTTGAATCTTGCATGAGAATCTAGTAAGGGCCATGCATACGAGCCTCCGCCCTGTGAGGTTACTGGTTGTAGGCATGTATAGTACATTATATTCTATTCAAAGAAATGTTTTGGCTTGATCCGTCTGATGACTCTGGATGTCATTTCCCATTAAGATCGCAACGAATGGTGTGTCTTTCCTTAACGCGATCTTGTTCGTGTTTTCTTAACATTATGGCATTCGTATTAACTCAATGAAATTGGAATGCCTCATTATGTCGAAAGGGATGCTATTGATACCCTGATTGTGAGAGGCAAATAAGCAACGCATGCAGTTCGAACAATAATTGAAGTTCTGAAATGAAAAGGGTGGAAAATTATGGGAAATGAATGGCTTGTCATGCTCCTATTGATCAGGAAAATAAAACATAGCGAGAGCACCCCAGTTATATCTATACCATCTGGCAAAAATGTTTTGGCGTTGAAGGAGTTTTCAGTGATGGTTATTGTTAGCCACATGCATGGTGTCTATTGCAGATGAACGTTTAATTCAGTGGTAGGAATGTTGAAGAATGTACTAGAAAGTGATTGTGAGGATGGGTTTCCAGCAGTATAGAGACTAGAAGAGCGAAACAGATCCAGAAAAAGACTCATGATTTGATCAGACCAAAGAAAATTGCCTGGAGTAGGAAGGATCACTGATTATCTCAGGTTTGGCTTGATCATTTCAGGAGTGGCTTCTTACTCTGCCTGTAGTTCCTTGTCACTTCATGAGGATACAAACACCTAAACCTTGTGCTAGCCCCCCGTCTCCCATCTCAATGCTTTACTTCTCTTGTTGTACCTTGCATACATGACATTGGAACCAAATGATTTGCCTTAGGTTCAATCTCTTGAGCTAGGAGGTATGGTATGTGGGAAAGGAATAATGGCTTCCAAAATGATCAAAAGACAAGTAAGACCCATGCACGTCGGGTGTTTCACTGTGGGGAGGCTTCCATGCAAAAAAAAAAGGCCAATTAAATGACCGTGGGGCCCGCCAGTGAATCCTGCTTGAAATATAACAAACATCCTAGCCCAATACACATATGCAAAATTGATGGATTAAGTCATAATGTTGAATAGCTCAAGTGGTTGAGCAAACTACCCACAATTTACAGAACCCCGGGTTCGAACCCTCCCGAAGGTAAATTCCCCTTTTAATGTAACCCCGTCACACGCACCTCACGTTCTGGCAACCAAGCTGAGCCATGCAAGCCAGCCCAATCAAGCCACGCGGGCAGTCGAACCCAGCCGCCATGAAGTTGGGCCATGCTATCCTGAGATCACCACATAGAATCCACAGAGAAGCCGCACCTGCCACTAAGCTACCAAATAATTAAAGTGACAAATAATAAACACAGATCAAAGGGGCAACCTAGTGGTCAAAATGTTTCAGGGACCCCAGGAGCCTGGTTTCGAACCCTAAGGGCAACACTTTTGTTTCATTTGGAGAAGGACATTTCTCAAAATTATAATCGGACCCCTCCATTTCTTCTTAATTACAATAAGACCCTTACATTTCCTCTAACTGTAATTAGACCCTTACAGTCCCCCTTAATTACAATTTAACCCATACTTTCCATTATTTAGATTTAACCCCCATACTTTCCATTATTTAGATTTAACCCCTATACTTCCCATTATCCAAATTTAATCCCCACACTTTCCATTATTGAGATTTAACCCCCATACTTTTTCATTATCCAAATTTAACCCCCATACTTCCCATTATCCTAATGCAGCCTCTATACTGCCCACTGTTCTGATCAAGCCCACTGCATCCCCTTTTTCTCTAAAATATGACCAATTTATCTTATTACTACTGCTGTTTTAAAATATGAAATTCTTTGAAAAACATTTTGGAATCTGTAGTCTCACGTGAGGAATTATAAACGGGAAACTGGCGGTCTACACTGTTGTTTGATGTTTAGAGGTTTGTATAGGCCCCCGTGCAGCCTTAGCTGCCTCGAACCTTGTGCATAAGTGGATTGAAGGTTCCTCTAAAGATAAAACTTTTTTCAAAATGCTTTGGGATCTACGGTCTCACGCGACGAACTCTAAGCGAGAAACTGGCGGTCTGCACTGCTGTTCGATGCTTAGAGGTTCGTATAGGCCCCCGTGCAGCCTTAGCTGCCTCGGACCTTGTGCATGAGTGGACTAAAGGTTCCTCCCAAAAATGAAAATCTTTCGAAATACTCCTTTCCTTTTCAAGCAACTTGAAGGTCAAGCCTTCACAAACCAGAACTAGGTAAGCCTTGAGTTTCTCATTGCACCAGGGAATACGTAGGAGTAGGATTAAGTCCTGCCAGGCTAACCTCCATCAATCTATTTATTTTCACATTAATTAAGGGATCAAACAATTTTCAAAAATCACATACTCAGTTTAAGGGTATCGTTCTTCGGAACGGGCGAGTGGGGTGCCTAACACCTTTCCCATTCGTAATCGACTCCCGAACCTAAATCTCTTCCTCGAGTCAAGGTTGTTTCCAAGTATTTTCCCTTAAATAAAAATTTGGTGGCGGCTCCACATAACGTCAAATTAAATTATTTTAAAATTTTAGCGAGTTCGTCGTCTGGTCGTAATTACGGTTGCGACAATGATGTTGGAGGGTTGTAAGTTGGTTGATATGTGGGTTGAGATGTGGCCACCATGTGTGGATATGTTGGGAATTGTGGGTGGTATGGTGATTGGTAATTTGGCGGTGAAGTTGCGGGGCGGTTCGGGTTGGCAGAGACATGATGCGCTTTAGCCTCCTTCTTTTTCCAGGGATTGTTTGTCGGTTTTTTTGTGCTCATGCTACTGACGACGTTATGCACAATCTTTCCCTTGCGCAGGCCACTCTCTATTCGTTCTTAGACCAGCACCATGTCGGAGAAGTTGGCGGCTACGCTACCCACCATCTTGTCGTAAAAAGGAGCTGGAAGGGTCTCCATGAAGGTGTTGATCATCTCTCTTTCCAGCAGCGGGGCCAAGACTTGAGCCGCTAACTCCCTCCAACGCTGAGTGTATTCTTTGAAGGATTCCTTCTCTCTTTTGACCATGTTCTAGAGTTGGGTCCTATAGGGAGCCATCTCCATATTGTATTTGTATTGTTTCAGGAAGGCGTTTGCCAAATCCTTCCAGGTATGGATATATGACCTCTCTAGCTGAGTGTACCAACTGGTTGCTGCTCCAGTTAAACTGTCCTAGAAGCAATGAATGAGCAACTTATCATTATGCGCATGAGAGGCCATTTTTCGGCAATACATGGTCAAGTGGCTTCTCGGACAACCCATTCCCCGATATTTCTCAAACTCCATCGTCTTGAACTTCGGGGGAATGACAACGTCGGGCACCAAACATAGATCAGAGGCTTCTACCACTCCATAGCCACTTCCTTTGATGGCCCTGACCCTTTCCTCCAGATGTTGCTACTTTCCACTAAAGTTGATTTCCTGATTGGTAGACTTTAGCCACGGTTCGTTCCCGGTTTGGCCAATTTGGTGGCGTGAGGTGTAGGCTCCCTCAGGTCTAGTGGCTTGACCATAAGGGTGTGGTTGGTGTGAGTTCATTGGATGGATTGTAATGGGGATGGAGCATGTTGGGTTTTCGGTGATAGTGGTGTTCATGTGTGTGTAGTCTAGATTGACATTAGGGCGGTAGGTAGTTGGAGGATTGGAGTAGTAAGGGAGCGATGAGTTTACATATGGTGGGAAGGCAGTCGCGGTATTGGCATGATGAGGGTAGGCCAGTGGGTTTGTGTGAGGGAAATAGGCGGAAGGATGAACTTGATGAGGGTGAGTGGAAGAGTTGGTTTGTGAAGGATGAGTGGATGGGTTTGCATGAGGAGGATAGATAGGGCGCTTTGGATGGTGTTGGTGAGTAGCGGAGGTTATGTGTAAGGGATGCACAACATGGTTTTCACCCGTGGGAGCACTTTGAGAGTTTGGCCCAGAAGGGGGTTTGTAGCCGGGTGGTAGCCCATAGGGCCATTCTTGCTCTGAGACGACCTGAATAGGCATCGACACATTGGCAGCCGGAACTTCTATCCCCGTAGGTCCCTCTGTGTTCTTCTCCAGTAGTTTAATGAGTTTGGCGACTTGGTCCTTCAGTTCCGCCACTTCGTTCATGAGTTCCTCATTCTGGGTCTCCAGCTCACTCATGATTTTGGCTCTGGATCTAGTGCTATAAGAGTGCCGAGGAAGTTATGAGTTCGCTATTTTGTTATCTGTCCAAACTTAATTAATTAGTTGTCGACGAAAAAAAAAACGAAAAAGTTGGATGCGAACTAAATGTTAAGGGTCAGATTCTCGTTTGAATATTATCGCTGGTTGGGCTTGTTTCTCGCGTTCTGAGCATGAAATGGAAATTAATATGGAATCGCATATGGAAAAACTATTTTTATTCAAACAAACACAGTTCATTGTACATTTTTTTCTTCTTGTTTGGCTAAGACGATGTATTTTTTTCATTCTCAATATCAGATCTTTACAAAATAGGATAAAGTCTTCGACTTCAGGAGGAGTGGTGAGAGGATGTAGCGATGCTTCCGCCCTTTTGAGCAGCGGTGGTATCTCTTTAATTGCTATGTTGGCTAGGCTTTCCAGCCTTTCGAAACACTTAGTCCAGCGATCAGCAATGTCTTTATACCATTGATTTTCATCCTGTATGTCGCTTATTCCTCGTTACTGCATCCTTATGACCTCTATAACATTCCACTTTTCTTGATTTACTTCGTTCTCCCATGCTACAAGTAGCAATTTTTTTTTTCATGTCTTTTACTCGTTGTAGCAAGTCGTTTCTTTCATCGACCATATAATCCATCTCTACTTGAACTCTGTTCTTGTCGGCCATGATCTGATCTTTTTCTTCTCTAATCCTGCGAATCCTAGACCTCATCTGCTCCAGAACATTTCTCAGCTGATGGTTTTCTTGGAGTGCGACGTCTCTTTCCTGCGCCCTCAACCCAAGTTCCTTATTGGTTTCTTGCAGGCTCCAATGGATTTGGGAGGCGTGTTTGCGCTCATTTTTCTGTTGGTCCTGGATCTTCTCCAAAGCAGCATCCTTCTCTTGATTCTCTCTTTTGAGTGCAGCCTCCTCCTGCTGTGCTTTCAACAACTCTTCCTCGAGCTTACTATTCTTCTTAGCAATAGCCTCCAATTTCTCCCTCAGATCTCTAACGGCTTCATCTTCAAACACCATTGGTGTTGGTTGGTTCCCCAATGGAGTAATTGGAGGTTTGAACGGTAACTTGAATTGTTGCACCCTCTCTCTGACCCACTGCTTGTATTCGGCTTTGGCGGCACAACTTTTGACCCCAAGTTCTTTCCCTTTGCGGGTGATGCTCTCCTACGCCTCTCGAACCTTTAGGAGACCTTCAGCGAATTCCCCTTTATACATCAAAAGAAAGGGGGTTACAAGCTCATCTAACGGGGGCTCTCTAATGGGCTCTCTTTTTCTATTTTTTTTTTCTCTTCTCTTCTTTTCTTTTAAGATCCTTATTCCCTCCCTTCATGACAAATAATTTTACAAATGTTCATAAATAGAACCTCGTGGAAGGGGTATACCCCCTGTTTGTGTCCTATATGGGTGTCCTGTCCTACGGGTCGAAGGCTTCTAGTGCATGAGCCTCCCATAAGGTGGTTTGTAGTCCTGGGGTGTATAGGTTACCAGAGCCAAGTTCTAATCCATAATGCTTGCACATAAATAGGACGCACTTTAGCTGGGATTTTCGTGATAGTCAGACAGGATGTACATCCAAAGTGACACCACTAGATCCCCCTAATCCTAAGTTGCACACAGACTTGGGTATAGGGACCCCGCTCATGAGATGAATGCATTACTGTGGTGTGTGAGGGGTACATAAGAAATTTGGATACCTCCAATTTGGGGAAATCACAACAAGCATGTATGGCAATTTATTCTTCTACCCTAAGGTTGTACTATGAACAAATAATCGTGACAAGTAAATAAATAAATACATATAGGAAACAGGTAAACAAATATAAAAGGAATCAATAATGCACACTTAATTATAAATGGGCTAGACTCTCTAAGTGTCCCTAGTGAAGTCGCCATCTGTTGCAACCGTGATTGTAACACGACGATGAACTCTATAAAATTTTAAAAGAATTTGTTTCCTTTTTGTAGAGTTGCAACCAAATTTTTATTTAAGGGAAAAATATCTGGAAAAACCCTAACTTGAGGATGAGATTCCAAGTTCGGGAGTTGATTACGAGTGGGAAAGGTGTTAGGCACCCCACTTGCCCGTTCCGAGGAACGGTACCCTTAAATTGAGTGTGTGATTTTGAACTTTTTGAAAATAGTCTGATCCCCAAAAGTAAATAAGTTTGTACACGAAAAGGCCTGATAGGACTTGATCCTGCTCCTACGTATTCCCAGGTGCAATGGGAAACTCAAGGCTGCATAGTTATGGTTGTTTTGAAGCCTTGATTTTCAGGGTTCTTAAGAGAATTTTGGAAGATGATTTTAAAAAGGCAACATTTAGATTTTGCACATTTTTAATCTCACAGACGCATAGGGTCCCAGACAACTAAGGCTGCATTAGGACCCTTACGAGTTTCCGAACATCGAACAGTAGGAACAACTACCAGTTGGTATTTAGGACTTGTCGTGTGAGATTGAGAATTTTGTAGAAAGCGGTTTCATTATTTGAAAAGCTTTTTCGAGGTCCATCTGTGAATGAGGCTCGTTATAGTATAGGGAACGACCAAATTATTCTGAATTTAGCTTATCCCTGCCAGCGCGGTCTTTTTGAACATGATATCCTCGGCCTAATCCATTTTGAATTGGCTACCCAAAGTTTCAAAGCGGCCTGTTTGATCTCTAATGGCTTAATTAGCCTTATTAACTAGATGGCCCCACCCTGCGGCACCCAATTTTAATTGGTTACTATTAATATGGAAGGTAGCATCTTTGGCTCACTATGTATGAGATGGGAGGGCCCACTGTGTCCTGGCCCCATCCTCACGTACAAGGCCCAATTTGGATTCGTCACAATCCATAAACAAGGACATTCGCAGGTTTAAAATTAAAGGGCGTGCATAGGTATTGAGCCTGAAACTTGATAACCAGGGACGATGGGCTGATCCATTGAGTTGCGCTTCTCGCTTAGTCGTAGCATCTATAGGCATCAATTTTAGTAAAAACTGGGTGTCTACGGCATCATCACTTTAGGTTGAAGCCTCTATTTTGGGATCGAATGCATGCTGCTGAGTTGAGCGTTTGAGAACTCATGTTTGTGGACGCCTTGAACAGAGTAAATATTGACCTTCTAACACAGCACAGCATTGACCCGTAAAGGGAGGGGGCACTACCGTTTCTCATTATGGCTAGTAAGGACTACCCAGACTAATTCACAACAGCCAGTCCGGGTGTGATTAAGCCAACGTTGATTTGGAAATATACCAGGGCAGCCCAGCAACTTAGCTTTGTGCCAAATCTAAATCATTTGCATGTGCCTACATCAAAGAGTATGCATGCAAGTGCGCATTTTTGCGTTACCATTCCCCGTCGGTTTCTACTTCGTATTTGCCCACGATGAACTCATGCTTTAATTCGAACTAGGTTGCTCGATCTCACTAATCCACTTAGTTACAGTAACCACGGGACAGATGAGGAGAATTCCTTTGATCACAAGCATAGTTTCCGATGAACAGGGAGAAGGTGAAGGTGCACATACGTGCATAAAACTCGACTGAATTTCCGCCCTCCTTACAGGGTACTCAACGTGAGGACTCTCATTTCTTTGTTCATTTGTGTTCGTCGCCACTGCATGGTGAACGATGATGGCCCAGGATCGCTATTTATTCCATAACTCGGTTCCAACCAGTTGCATGCATACAACTTATTAAAAGCTCAAAGTCAATTGGACTCTTTATACCATGCACTCAACATCTTGCGTTTTTCTTTTTGCGGGCACCCTCTTACTCTGAGATTAGAGACTCACTCGTGACATCTTATGGGCACGGATTGCAAACCAGCCCTCATGGTGGAAGGGTCTGTATGCCTTTCACCATTACTTCCTGCAAGGAAATTGAACTAATGCCCAGCTGCAGAGACGCTGCTCTGTCCCAAACCTGTTCCAGGGTGATTATTCTTCTTGGGTATCTCAGCTTTTGGGTCATGCTCGACATGCAGTGAGTAACCTCTCCAATCCACTCGACAGCTTTGGAAGGCACCCAGGTTAGCTTCTTCAAAGGCTTCCACTCCATCCTATGCAAAGTGAAGAAGGGGGACAATGTGCATATGGAATCCACGTTGAATTTGATATGGGAATCTTTCTAACATTCAGATCATCCCTCCTTTGGGACGAGACTCCAAGATCTCCCCACTTTCGTATGGAAGTTCACCCGACCCTTGCATGCACCACGATTGCGTGAAATCTGTCATTGTAGAAACGGTTCCATATAACTACCACATGGTTGTGACGTCTACTCCCGCATATACTGCACTTGTACGATCATCTCACCCGAGATCGTCACACTAACCCAGTCGAAGCTATCCTCTATTCGGGAAGCTCACCCTCGATTATTTCCAGCCTTTAGAATGAGACGTCATTTATTAGAGAGAGCACCTGGTTTTATGACGTACGGGACTTTGGAAAGATAGACATTCTAGTGGGCCTCAACTGTGATATCCCCTGAAATTTGAATCTTCTGGTGGAAAGAGCTGTTGGTGACTAAAACAGATAGGTGTGATTCCCATTCTTACCTGCTAGTACACCCACTAAAGCATCCAGAAATGTCTGAGGGTCTACCTCCCTAGGTTTGAGCTAAAACTGACTTTTGGCCTTGAACTAGCATGAACATTACCTGAGGGTGACGAGCCTTCCTAGTGCGGTCGACCTCGGTTGGTAGAACTCGATCCGATACGGGCTTGGAGTCTATGTGCTTCCTATTTGGCTATGAGGCATGGCTCAGTACCCAAGACTGCGACCGCAGTCTCCTAAGTGAGTGGCGTGATTGACATTAAGTATAGGCCTCCTGAGGCTTAGCATCCAGCCAAGTTATGAGTCTCAAGTTCAACTCAAAAGCCATTGTTAACTAGTAGTGCTTCTCGTTGGAGAAAAAAGAATTTGCAAATGCCAACATTATTTCTACGACTAACTTATCTTGGGAGGCCTTGGCTCATCTATTACTGAGTTCTAACGATGAAATTGGGTTTTAATTGGCCTATGTTATGATCCTAGTAAGCTTCGGGCCAGGGTCTAAAAGCAGAGATATCGGTTCACGTGAGCTACATCCTTACCGATTCGATTGCAACAAGATGTTATGTAGTCAAGAACATACAGATTTAGTTACGCAACTACGGATCAAGGTGCTACCCGGGTTGGATTCATCTTGATGTTTTACAGGGGGTAACGGATTAAAGGGGGTGACTTAGTTGAACGTTTTATTCGTCAAAAACAACAAATGATAAAATACACATACACTTTTCCAAATCATTCAAGAATTCATCAATTAAGGCATGTTAATTTCTACAGAAAATGCGCAAAATCTACTTCAACAACTTAGATTTCTTTCATATGGGAAGATTCAGAGTCATCGGAAGCTCACCCGACGCTTATGTGACAAACAAATGCTGATATCAATTTATAATCCATTATAAATTTCTTTTAACCAAACACTCATACGACATCCTTGCTTTATCTGAAGCAAAATCCAAACTCGAAACATAACGGTGAGAAAGTTAGAGGTAACAAACCTATAAGCTGACAATAAACCCGAGAAGGTGCGTTTGGGTACAAGCCTAGGATGTATAGACTCTTCTTTTGCTCGGTACCCCCAGGAGCTACTTGCAGCGAAAGAACCTCTGCTTATAGCCAATCCTCTCCTTTCCAAAAAAAAAACCTCCTCAGCCGCAAGCGAACGCCAGCAAAATAAGAAGAGTCTAGAGCTCACCCCCAATCTCCAAAAGATTTCCTTCTCTCTCCAAATCCCTCTCACCTAACCGTTTTTATCTCAGCAGGGGCAACTCACTCTTTTCGCCTCTTTTTTTAATTCCCCGCCGTTTTCTCCATTTCTCCTTTTTCCTTTTCATCTTTACTTTTAGTTTCATCTTTTTTCTATTTTCTTTCATCCATTTTCCATTTATTTATTTTTATTATTTGTTCTTATTTTTTTGTGTTTATTATTATTGTGATTATTATTTCCCTTTTGTTATATTTATTATTTACTATTTGGTTGCTCCTCACTTATTCTATTTGATTTTTATTTTCAATTTCCTATTTTCGGACTTTTTAATTTACTACATAACTTATTGTCTATTCACTGATTAATTCAAATGAGGTCTCAGACATAATTGGGTGTTCACAAACTTTTTATATTAGTTAATATTTGAATCGATGTAGAAAGTCATATACCTCTACCTCAGTTAAGGTCTTAATCGAGGTAGAAAATTCTTTTTTTTAATGTTCAATTCGTTTGGGCATAGAACCACATAATTTAATCACAATACCTGGATATATAACCAGACAACACAGACAAATAATACAACAACCAAAGAATCTATTTATTAAAACTAAATAATCATTATTCATTATCAAATTTAAATTTATTGAATACTTTATGAAGAAATAACTTAAAATTACATAAAATCAATCCAAATTAGCTACCTCTATGATATATTCCCCTAACATCTTCTAACATCATCAATTTCTTCTTCGATTAAAGGGTGAAGATTTTGAAATATCGACAAAATGTTAGAATGAAATTAGAGAAAAATCATGTTATGAATTAAAATGAATTTACCAAATTGTGATAATTGTTATCTTGGTCCAAGAATCAACTGTAGATACTGAGACAATATGAAACATATGTACATAATATCCATACCCAGTTCCTCCAACTTGTCTTTGGAACTTCAAAACAATTGAAAAAATCAAATATAATTAGAAATAATATAATGATGATAAAAAATATAAAAAGAACTAAATATATTTAGTAAAGTATTTACACGTGAAATTATTCATGAAGGTTTTTTAGTACCTTAGTTTGAACTTGCTGCTTAAGTCTTCTCAGTCATAAAATAAAATGATTGGGGGTTTGCCCCACTATATGAACCTCCTCAGTAGGCACAGGAACAAGAGCATTTGCATCTTTAACTCGTTCAACTACGACCCTAACATTATTATCATCAATTTTATGGTGATGGATGGTTGAACCCAAGTTGTAGACTTTCTCAATGGCTACCAAACAATACAAATCATCAACATATAACTCATAATTATGTGTAGCATCCACAAGATCCTCTCCTCTTGGTACATGTTCCTTAGTTAGAGCACAACTTCCCTTTGTACTCACGTGTCTAGAAGAAGGGGAATGGTGATCTTGTGTATGTTTTGGGAAAGTCCCAAAGATGCAAGCTCGTGATTGAGCTTTTGTCTAAGCTCTTGTTTGAACTCCTACTTGCGATCCTTTCGAAGTTCATGGCTTAGTTCTTGCCTCATATGTTCTCTAATGGCCTCCAACTCATCTCTTGATACCAACCCTTCTTTGGAGGCATCTGTAGTGCAAGATAATCCAAAATACTATCTAATACCAACACCTCATCCAACAGCACGAACATGACCTAGATGCTCTAGTTGGCCAATCGCAGTACTGGGAATGTGAACCCGTCCAATAGAAACAAAGGCTCCTTATAAGCTTTGTTCAACCAAAGAATCCTACAAAATATAAATTGTCATTATCAGTAATACATATTTTTAACTTAAAATAAAAAATATTTAATTTTATAATTACTTACAATCTTCTCAACAATAATGCGAGAAGGCTCTGATGTATGCTCCCCTTAAGGCTTTTGGTATGCTCTCTTTTATTTCTCATGGCGTGTAGATGGAGATGGTGGAGACAAAAGTGTAGATGGGTCTGGTTTAGATGATGGTTGACGTTCTTTAACTTCTGCTTAATGAGTCTTTCCTCAAGGGTAGCAACTCTTCGCAGAAATTTGTTGAGTCTTCTTTCTTTTTTCCTGTTATAAGAAATAAAATCAATTATACATAATACACCTTATATCAATCAAATAAAAATAAACACAAGTTATAAAGATACGTACAATGAATATGGGATCCTTCCAGGTCTCAACAAATCTCTGCCACATCTCATCATCAAATAAAAATAACAGTCTTTATTAGACTCCAGTCTCCTCTGAAGGTATGCCTGTATCTCAGCAACCTTGTTCCTAACTTTCTGCATATGAACCAAGTCCTCTGAAGGTTTGCCCCTCTTTACTCGTTTTCTTGCTAGATAATAGGAGAGACAATTCTCTGAATTATCAGGGTAGGAGACGAGTAAAGACGTGAACACATTATGTATGAGGTGGCTTTCGTAGAAGCATGGAAGGCTTTTGAATGACTTTGCTGACTTCGTGTGTTGAACCGGCAGGGTTTGAATGTGCAAGCCTCAGGAGGCTAATTAGACTATGAACACTGCTGATGTGCAGGCGAAGTCAGGTGAGATGGATCCGTGAGGACGGATGTGGGCAAAAAATGGGATGCCTTGTATGGAGAGGCAAGGCGAAATGACGAAAACAAGGTGGCCTGACAACCTAGGCCAAGAATGCAGAAAACTAAACATGAGTGGGGCCTGACATCGTAGGCCAATGGTGTAGAAATGTAAACTGGATTGTGCAGAACCGTAAACTTAAGTGTGCAGAAATGTAAACTTGGTGAAGCCTGACAGCATAGGCCAAGATGCAGAAAAGTAAACTTGATGAGGCCTGACAACATAGGCTGAGGCTCAGTAAATTAAACATGCGAGGCTTGACATCATAGGCCAGGATGTTGAAATTTAAACATGCAAAGGCCTGACAACATAGGCTGAAGTATTGAAATTTAAACATGCAAGGCCTGACATCATAGGTCGGGGTGCTAAAATTTAAACATTCAAAGGCCTGAAAACATAGGCCGTAGTGCACGAAATTAAACATGCATGGCCTGACATCATAGGCCAAAGTGCAGAAATTTAAACAAGCAAAGACTTGACAACAAAGGCCGAAGTGCTGAAATTTAAACATGCGAGGGAATGACAACATAGGCCGAAGTGCAGGAAATTAAACATGCAAGGTCTGACATCATAGGCTGGACTGCTGAAATTTAAACCTGCAAAGGCCTGACAACATAAGTCATAATGTAGGAAATTAAACATGCAAGGCCTGACATCATAGGCCGGAGTACTGATATTTAAACATGTGAAGGCTTGAAAATATAGGCCGAAGTACAGGAATTTGAACATGTGAAGGCCTGACAACATACGCCGAAATGCAAGAAATTAAACATGCAAGGCCTAACATCATAGGCCGGAGTGCTGAAATTTAAACATGTGAAGGCCTGACAACATAGGCCGAAGTGTAGGAAATTAAACATGCAAAGCTTGAAATCATAGGCCGGGGTGCTGAAATTTGAACATGCGAAGGCCTGACAACATAGGCTGAAGTGCAGGAAATTAAACATGCAAGGCCTAACATCATAGGTCGGAGTGCTGAAATTTAAACATGCGAAGGCCTTACAACATAGGCCGAAGTGCAGGAAATTAAACACGCAAGGCCTGACATCATATGCTGGGGTGTTGATGTTTAAACATGCAAAGGCCTGACAACATAGGCCGTAGTGTAGGAAATTAAACATACAAGGCCTGACATCATAGGCAAAGTGCATAAATTTAAACAAGCAAAGGCGACAACATAGGCCGAAGTGCAGGAAATTAAACATGCAAGGCCTGACATCATAGGCCGAAGTGCTGAAATTTAAACATGTGAGGCTTGACAACATAGGCCGAAGTGCAGAAATTTAAACATGCAAGGCCTGATAACATAGGCTGGGGTGATGAAATTTAAACATGCAAACGCCTGACAACATAGGCCGTAGTGCAGGAAATTAAACATGCAAGGCTTGACATCATAGGCCAAAGTGCATAAATTTAAACAAGCAAAGGCCTGACAACATAGGCCGAAGTGCTGAAATTTAAACATGCAAAGGCCTGACAACGTAGGCTGAAGTGCGGGAAATTAAACATCATAGGCCTGACATCATAGGCCAAAGTGCAGAAAATTAAACTTGATGAGGCCTGATAACATAGGCCGAGGTGTTGAAAATAAAAAATTTTGGAATGCAAGGATAGCTTACTGGTAGGCTTGGGAGTGAAAATTGTTTGTTTTTTTTCACGTAGACTTCGACTTCTTGGCTTTCTTTAGCACTGATCGTGATCTTCGAAGTGAGCTAAATCCTCTTATCTGCTTGCTTGCTCTCCTATTTAACCGAGGCGTCTATTGCGCGTGCTTCTCTTTTGAGGGATTGATCTTTGACTGATGAGAATTTGGAATTGAGAAAGTTTTGAACTAACCCTGACTTTCAGAGCAGTATTAGTAACAGTAATTGTCATTCAAAATTCATGCGATAGTTTGCATTTTTCACATACATTTTGACAAGAGAGAATACAGTTGCATAGAGTGTAAAATGGAAATAATGCAGGGATATTAGCGGATGGACGTTTGGTGGTTTAATTTCGATTGGTTGGATGCCTTTGAGACGATTAATGCTAGTATTGTACTTCGGCGACGTCTTTTGTCTTGGCAATCTTGCATTTAAATAGCAAAATTTTGCCCCAGTTTATTCGGACTGCCCTCGACTAGTCTTGAACCTTTCGTTTTAATCACAGACCCCCTGGATCTCATTATCCTTCTAAGATTCCCGATACTCGCCGTTTTGCCCCAGTATAATGCCCTGATCATTATTTGACCACTGATTTGCTCCAGTATGGATGGAGACTGAATGTCACTCTTTTTCAATCTTCTTTGTCGGAGGGAACGACTCCCCCCTTATTCATCTTGTCAATGCCACCTTGCCCTAATTTTTTCCTAGGCCGCCCTTGCGGGTTTTCGACCTAGCGGGCTTTTCTTGTCTTGATTGCCCTAATTTTTGCCTAGGCCGCCCTTGCGGGTTTTCGACCTAGCGGGCCTTTTTCTGCTTGACTTGCCCTAACTTTTTCCTAGGTCGCCTTTGCGGGTTTTTGACCTAGCGGGCCCTTTTTCTGCTTGAATTGCCCTAACTTTTACCTAGGCCGCCCAGCGGGTTTTCGACCTAGCGAGCCTTTTTCTGCTTAAATTTTCCTAACTTTTGCCTAGGCCGCCCTTACGAGTTTTCGACCTAGCGGGCCCTTTTTCTGCTTGAATTCCCCTAACTTTTGCCTAGGTCGCCCTTGCGGGTTTTCGATCTAGCAGGCCTTTTCTTAAGCATAATATCTCTTGATGGCATATGAATTGACAGGGTTAGGCAAGTCCTTCCCGTCCATGTCTGTCAGGATCAAGGCGCCTCGGAGAAAGCTTTCTTAACTACATACGATCCTTGGTAATTTGGAGCCCATTTCCCATGCAGCGCTTTCTGCATTGGCAGGAATCTTTTGATCACCAACTCTCCCTCCTGGAGCTCTCTAGGATGCACCTTTTTGTCGAATGCTTTCTTCATTCTTCTTTGGTACAATTGGACGTGACACATGGCCACTAGCCTTTTCTCATCGATTAGGTTCAATTGGTCCATCCGGGCATGGACCCACTCGGCTTCTTCTAGTTTTGCATCCATCAGGACTCTCAATGAAGGGATCTCTACTTCGATCGGGAGTATGGCCTCCATCCCATACACCAGTGAGAAGGGGGTTTCCCCAATGGAAGTACGGATTGAGGTCCGATATGCATGTAATACATAAAGGAGCATCTCATGCCATTCTCTGTATGAGAGCACTATGTTTTGGATGATCTTCTTGATATTTTTATTGGCCGCTTCGACCGCTCCATTCATCTTTGGTCGATGTGGGGATGAATTGTGATGTTGGATCTTGGTGTCCGCAACTCCGACATTATTTTATTGTTCAAATTGGAGTCGTTGTCCGTGATGAGTCTGCTAAGCAGTCCATATCGACAAATCAGCTCTCTCTTCACAAATTTGACCACCACATTACGAGTCACACTAGCATATGAGGCACATTCAAAGAAGTTGACGGCACATGGACATTGTCCACGTATACTTGGCATTTATGGCAGGTCCTAACATGTTTGTAACAGTCGGTCTCCATGGTCAACCAATAATATCCGGCTCTAAGAATCTTCCTCGCCATTGCGTGTCCGTTGGCGTGGGCACCGAAAGACCCTTCATGAACTTCCTTTAGAATTTTGTTCACTTCTGCTGCGTCTACGCACCTGAGCAGAACCATGTCGTGATTCCTTTTGTACAAAACTTCCCCGTTGAGGAAGAAGTTCATGGCTAATCTTCGAAGGGTCCTCTTATCATTTTCCGACGCGTTGGCGGGATATTCTTTGTCTTTCAAGAATTTCCGGATGTCGTGATACCAGGGCTTTCCGTCCAGCTCTACCTCCACTGATTGACAGAATGCCGGTCTGGGGCGATGTTGGACGCGAATCAGAGGCATGTCCTCTTCTCGTTCGATTTGGAACATCGATGACAAGGTGGCCAGGGCATCAGCCAAACGATTGTCTTCTCGAGGTATGTACGAGAAGGTAACCTCCTCAAAATGTTCAAGCAATTCTTTGAGGCGAGCCTGATAGGGCACTAGCTTGGCATCTCTGGTCTCCCGCTCCCCTTTGACCTGGTGGATCACCAAGGCTGAATCACCAAAGACCTCTAGGCATTTTACATTAGCTTTTATTGCGGCTTGGATCCCCAAAATACAAGCTTCATATTCTGCCACGTTGTTTGTGCAATCGAAGGCTAGTCGGGCGGTAATAGGTATGTACTATTTTTCTGGAGAAATCAGTATAACTCCTATACCATAGCCTATCATATTGCATGTGCCATCAAACAACATTTTCCATTTCTCTCCCTCTATCTCCTCTTCTTCATTGAACACTGCCATCAGGTCTTCATCAGGAAATTCTAGATGCATAGCTTGGTAATCTTCTAGGGGTTGTTGGGCTAAATATTTGGCGAGCGCACTGCCTTTAACATATTTTTGGGTCACATACAGGATATCATATTCCGAAAGTATTACTTGCCATTTTGCGATTCGTCCTGACAATGCAGGTTTCTTGAATATATACTTGATCGGATCCATCTTGGATATTAGCCACGTGGTGTGACTCAACATATATTGCCTTAGGCGGTGTGCCGCCCTTGCCAAAGCACAGCAAGTTTTCTCCAAGAGAGAATATCTGGCCTCGGAGTTCGTAAACTTTTTGCTCAGATAGTATATTGACTGCTCCTTTCTCCCTGATTCATCATGTTGACCGAGCACACAACCCATCGACTGATCCATCACTGTCAAATACAGGATCAGAGGTCTTCCCGGGACTGGGGGTACCAAGATTGGCGGGTTCTGTAAGTATGATTTGATCTTTTCGAAAGCCTCTTGAAATCCTCATCCCAACTCGTAGGTTGATTCTTGCGCAAGAGCTTGAAGATCGGCTCGCAGGTAGATGTCAACTGGGAAATGAATCGGGAGATGTAGTTGAGCCTTCCTAAGAAGCCTCAGATCTCCTTTTTGGTTTTTGGACCTGACATGTCTATGATGGCCCGAGCTTTATCAGGATCGACCTTGATTCCCTTTTTGCTGATAATGAAGCCCAGCAGTTTTCCTGACTTTACCCCAAAAGTACATTTAGCCGAGTTCAATCGCAGCTTGAACTTTCGAAGGCTTTCGAATAGCTTTTGTAGATCTGTGAGATGGTCATCCTCCGTCCGGATTTGGCAATCATGTCGTCCACGTAGACTTTATCTCTTTATGAATCATATCATGGAATAGCGTTACCATGGCCCTTTGGTAGGTTGCCCCAGCATTTTTCAATCTAAAGGGCATAACTTTGTAGCAAAAGGTTCCCCAGGCCATAATGAAAGTAGTCTTTTCTCTATCCTCTTCGTCCATTTTGATTTGATTATAGCCTGAGAAGCCATCCATGAATGAAAAGTAAGAGAATTGTGTAGTGTTTTCGACCAGCACGTCGATGTGGGGGAGCGGAAAATCATCTTTTGGGCTGGCTCGATTGAGATCTCTGTAGTCTATACACATCCGGACTTTACCATCCTTCTTGGGGACTAGTACTACTTTAGCGACCCACTCGGGGTAATTTTCAACAGCCAAGAAACCGGCATCAAATTGTTTCTTCACCTCTTCCCGAATCTTCAGGGACATTTCCGGGTTCATCCTCTGTAACTTTTGTTTAACCAGTAGACATCTGGCTTTCATAGGCAGCTTGTGCTCTACTATAGAGGTGTCTAAGCCTGGCATGTCTTGATAAGACTAGGCAAAGATATCACTATAGTCCTGTAAGAATGAGATCAACTGCCCCTAATTGTCTCTTGTGATGAGCGTGCCTATCTTGACTTCCCTTTTGTTTTCTTCGGTCCCCAAATTTATCAAATCGATGGGCTCTTAATGAGGTTCGATTATCTTGGATTCGCGTTCCACCAATCTCAACATCTCTTCGGTGGGTTCGCCTTCAAATTCTTCCTCCTCATTGGCATGATTGACAATACAACTGAAATCATCTGATACAATACTAGCGCTGTCGTCACAAGGAGAGTTTTGGTCGGATCTGCATATTGGGTATGAGAAAAGAATAAGATGCGTATATTGTACAGAGGGAGATATATTAGGGAAAGAAGAGGGAAGAATTATGGATAATGCAACTGTATTTCATTCATCAAAAACTACATACAAGATGTTTGTATTTGAAAAGAATTTTATTATGACAATTATACAATTACATTTGAACTGAATCAAAAGTCAAGGGTAGTTCAATGATTTCCTAGTTATTCAGTTCTTGTCCAGGGGGATAGGCCGTCACCATATCTTTAATACTTATCGCCTCTTCCCCATCTATGGCCGCAATCAAATCCGGGTTTTCGCTTCCTTTGAGAGATACGGCACAGAGGGATCCTTCCGACCCTGGGCCTCGACACTTTGTCTTCTTCAGTGGGCTCATATACCAACCCATATTGCCGCCTGTTCTTGTTCACTGACAGCGGCTCAGACAGTCCATCGTTGTTTTGCCCCAGTTTATCGTCGGGCCTGAACCCGTTTCTCAACATCACCCGGGCCATCATCATAAGGGCTTTGGGCGGCCGCCTTTGGTCAACCACTTCTCCCTCCTAATGGTAGTGACTGTCGTAACCGTAATTCCGATGAGACGACGAACTCGCTAAAACTTTAAAAATGGAATTTTATTTGGATGAATGTGGAGTTGCCACCAAATTTTTATTTAAGGGAAAATACTTGGAAAAAACCCTGACTCGAGGAAGAGATTTAGGTTTGGGAGTCGGTTACGAGTGGGGAAGGTGTTAGGCACCTTACTTGCCCGTTCTGAAGAACGGTACCCTTAAACTGAGTGTGTGATTTTTGAAAATTGTTTGATCCCTTAATTACTGTGAAAATAGATTGATGGAGGTTAGCCTGACAGGACTTGATCCTGCTCCTACGTATTCCCCGGTGCAATGGGAAACTCAAGGCTTACATAGTTCTGGTTTGTGAAGGCTTGACCTTCAGAGGTGTTTAAAAGGAATATGATACTTTGAAAATATTTTTATTTTTTGGAGGAACCTTCAGTCCACTCATGCACAAGGTCCGAGGCGGCTAAGGCAGCACGAGGGCTCATACGAGCTACTAAACGTCTAACAGTAGGTGGACCGCCAGTTCCCCGTTTAGAGCCAGTTGCATGAGACCGAAGATCCCAAAACATTTGAAAAAGAACTTTATTTTTGAAAAAGGCCTTTAGTCCCCTCATGCACAAGGTCCGAGGTGGCTAAGGCAGCACGAGGGCCTATACGAGCTACTAAACGTCGAACAGCAGGTGGACCGCTAGTTCCTCGTTTAGAGCCCGTTGCGTGAGACCAAAGATCCCAAAACCCTTGAAAAAGAACTTTATTTTTGAAAAGGACCTTTAGTCCACTCACGCACAAGGTCCGAGGTGGTTAAGGCAGCACGGGGGCCATACGAACTACTAAACGTCGAACAGCAGGTGGACCGCCATGTCCCCGTCTAGGGTCCGTTGCGTGAGACCGAATTTATTTTGGAAACTTGAGAGGAAAAGAATTAAACTTGAATTTGATCTGATTTTATTCGAAGAAAAGAGTTAAACATGACGTTATTTGAAGAAAAAGAATATGGTTTGAATTTTGGGCTTGAATTGGACTTGATTTAACATAAACATGACTTGATTTGAAATTAAGGAAAAGCATTATGAACATGTTTCAGCAGTCAAGCGATAGAAATTTCATTTCAGATCCAAATTAAACAAATATTATCATTCCAGAAACTAGAGAGAAACACAAAGAGAACACAACAAAAATCACCAAAATCATAGATAATTTGACCAATTAAAAATGAAAATGAAAAACTGAAACGAAGAGAAACCTTAAGAACACAAGACTTTTTGGCACCAAAATTTGAATTCAAATCTCAGAAATTTTAGAAAATATATTTTGGTAGATCTCAAAAATTAAAACCAACCAATTGAAATATATGGATAATAGAAATAAAAAAAACAAGTTTGACGAAAATCCAACCAGAAATGAGCAAGTTATGCACAAATCAAACAAGCTAGGTTAATTTGCGAACCACGATGAACATGCTTTGGTAATCAGGGATTAAAAATTTAATTTTAGATAAAAATTGGACAAATAATATCATTCTAGAAACTAGAGAGAAAGAAAAATACAATGCAATAAAAATCAAGGAAATCGAAGATCATTTGACAGATTAAGAATAAACGAAAAACAGAGACGAAGATCAACCTCAAGAACACACAAGATTTTGGCGCCAAAATTTGAATTCAAATCTCAGAATTTTCCAAAATATTTTTTCATAGATCTGAAAAATAAAAACCAATCTATTGAAAGATATGGATCATAGGAATAAAAAGAAACAAGTTTGACATAAATCCAACCAGAAATGAGCAAGTTATGCACAAATAAAACAAGATAGGTTAGTTTGCGCACCAGAATGAATATGCTTCGGTAATCAGGCGATTACAATTTCATTTCAGATCAAAATTGGACAAATAAGATCATTCTAGAAACTATAGAGAAAGATAAATAAAACGCAACAAAATCATGGAAATCGGAGATCATTTGACCGATTAAAAACAAAAACGAAAAACAGAGACGAAGATCAACCTCAAGAACACACAAGATTTTGGTGGCAAAATTTGAATTCAAATCTCGGAATTTTTTCGAAAATATTTTTTGGTAGATCTGAAAAATAAAAATCAATCAATTGAAAGATATGGATTATAGAAATCAAACAAAATAAGTTTTACATCAATCCAATCATAAATGAGCAAGTTATGAACAAATCAAACAAGCTAGGTTCATTTGCGCACCCGGATGAACATGCTTCCCTAATTAGGAAAAATAAATTTCATTTCAGATCCAAATTAGACAAATAATATCATTATAGAAACTAGAGAAAAGGACGAAGAGAATGCAACAAAAATCATCAAAATTGGAGATCATTTGACCGAACAAAAATGAAAATGAAAAACAAAGATGAAAATGAGCTCGAAAATCCAAGAAGAAGCAAGAAACCTAAGCGGAAGAAAGGTCGGATCTAACCTCGATTGGAAGGTGATGAAGAATTGGTTTGAAGGTAGAGGTAGAGAGTCTCCTAGGTCCTCCCTTTAAAAATTCTAAAAATCCCCTACCGGCTTCGTGTGATAAGCCGATAGGGTTTAAATATGCAAGGCTTGATTGCATAGCCTAACCAGGCTATGAATACTGCTGAAGTGCAGACAAAGTGAGGTGATATGGCCTAGTCAAGGCAGGAAAGCCTGCAAGAACTAAAATGTAAGATATGTACAAGGTGGACTGACAACATAGGCCGAGGTACAAAAATCTAACTATGCTTGAGGCCTAACATCATAGGCCCTGATGTAGAAAGGTAAACTTAATGATGCAGAAAAGGAAACTTGAACATGTAGAAAAGAAATCTTGAACGAGCAAAAAAGAAAACTTGAACGTGTCAGAGACCTGACATTATAGACCGAGATGCGGAAAGGTAACTTGATGAGGCCTGACACTATAGGCCGAGATGCAGAAAGGTAAAATAGATGAGGCCTGACAATATAGGCTGAGATGTAGAAAGGTAAAATTGATGGTGACCTGACAACATAGGCCGAAATGCAGAAAAATAAAATTGAGGAAGGCCTAACATCATAGGTCGGAGTGCTAGAAATTAAAATGGAAGGTGTGGCATCATAGGTCGGAGTGTTGAGATTTCACATGCACGACCTGACAACATAGGCCGGAGTGCTGGAATTTAAACATGCAAGGCCTGACACCATAAGCTGAAATGCGGAAATTTAAAATGCAAGGCCTAACAAACATAGGCCGGAATGCAGGAATTTAAACATGCAAGGCCTGACATCGTAGGCCGGAGTCCTCAAATTTAAACATGCAAGGCCTGACATCATAGGCTAGAATGCAGAATTTAAAATGCAAGGCCTGACAACATAGGCCGGAGTGTTGGAATTTAAACATGCAAGGCCTGACATCATAGGCTGAAGTGTTGAAAGTTAAAATGCAAGGCCTGACATCATAGGCCGGAGTGCTGAAATTTAAACATGCAAGGCCTGAAAACAAATGCAGGAATGCGGGAATTTAAACATGCAAGGCCTAACAACATAGGCCAAGGTGCAAAAAATAAACTTGAGGAGGCCTTGACAACATAGGCCAAGGTGTAGAAAAGTAATCTTGAGGAGGCCTGACAACATAGGCCAAGGTGCAGAAAAGTAATCTTGAGGAGGCCTGACAACATAGGCCAAGGTGCGGAAAAGTAAACATGAGCAGGCCTGACAACTTAGGCCAAGGTGTAGAAAAGTAAACTTGAAGAGGACTGACAGCATAGGCCAAGATGCAGAAAAGTAAACTTGAGGAGGCCTGACATCATAGGCCATGAATGCAGAAAAGTGAACTTGATGAGGCCTGACAACATAGGCGAAGGTGCAGAAAAGTAAACTTGAGGAGGCCTGACAACATAGGCCAAGGTGCGGAAAAATAAACTTGATGAGGCCTGACAACATAGGCCAAGGTGCAAAAAAGTAAACTTGATGAGGCCTAACAACATAGGCCAAGGTGCAAAAAAGTAAACTTGAGGAGGCCTAACAACATAGGCCAAGGTGCAGAAAAGTAAACTAGAGGAGGCCTGACAACATAGGCCAAGGTGCAGAAAAGTAAACTTGATGAGGCCTGACAACATAGGCCAAGGTGGAAAAAGTAAACTTGAGAGGCCCTGACAACATAGGCCAAGGTCCAGAAAAGTAAACTAGAGGAGGCCTGACAACATAGGCCAAGGTGCAGAAAAGTAAACTTGATGAGGCCTGACAACATAGGTCGAGGTGCAGAAAAGTAAACTTGATGAGGCCTGACAACGTAGGCCAAGGTGCAGAAAAATAAACTTGACGGAGGCCTGACATCATAGGCCAAGATGCAGAAAAGTAAACTTGATGAGAATCCTATTTTTGACAAGAAGGAATGCAAAAGGGGTCTCACTGTTGCCGGGAAGATGCAAATGAAATCCTGCTGTTGCGAGGATAAATGCAAACCTGTTAAGACCAATGGACAGAATTTAAACATGCTTGAGGTCTTGTTGTTGACAAGAAAGATGCAAATGAGGTCCCGCTGTTGCCGGGAAAAGTGGAAATGATGAAATCCTGCTGTTGCCAAGATAAATGCAAATGATGAAATCCTGCTGTTGCCAGGATAAATGAAAAATGACCTGTTAAGACAGGTGAAATGCAGAAAAAGTCCTGTTAGACATGCAAAGGAAAATGAAAATGACCTGTTAAGACAAACAAAAATGTAAAAGTCCTGTTGTTGGTAGGATGGAGGCAAAACGCCTTTTAAGACAGGCACAACAGAATGGTGTAAACCTGTTAAGACAGGCAAAGCGAAATGAAAAGAACCTGTGAAGACAGGAAAGAAGCAAGCCTTGTTAAGGTAGGAAAAGTAAATGAAGAAAACTATCTTATTAGGACTGAATAAATGTAGATGGACTCCTGTTGTTGGATGAGAAAATGCAAAGACTCGCTAGACGAAAAGTGAAAAACTCGTTAAGACAAAAGGAAAAATGAAAATGACCTCGTTAAGACAGTCAAATGTACAAGTCCCACAAGGCAGGGGCGTGGGAAAGAATGGTGTGATGAGTCATGTGAGGGCGGAACATGGACTTCGTTGTCAGCTGCCTCGGATAAGCTATTTTGAAATTTATTTTTCTTAAATTAAAATAAATTGCTTATTCCACCTTGAACTTGATGGTTTTTAAGCACTTGATAATTATTCTCTTGAATTAACTTGGGCAACCATTTTGCCACATTTAGAAAATTCTTGATAATTGAGGGATGTCTTGATTTGAAGGAACTTTGGGCAAGTGTTTGCCCCAGTTTGGAAGATCTTTTGGCAGTCGAGGGATGCCTTAACTTGAGGAGATTTTGGGCAACCATTTTCCCCCGTTTTGATTTTGATTTTTGAATTTAAATCTTGAAACGTTTGCTCAACACAAAATCTTGACCTCAAATTATATTTTGGGCAAACGTTTGCCCCGTCTTGACTTAGAATTTGAGATGGACCTTCAAATTGAATTTGAGGGTGGCCCTAGTTTGAGCTTGACTCAAATTGAATTTTTTGTGGGCAAACGTTTGCCCCGCTTGAGCTTGATTTGAGCTTGACTGACCTCAATTTGAATTTTTGTGGGAAAACATTTGCCCCGATTTGAGCTTGACTCGGAATTTGAGGGTGACAAATTGAATTTTTGTGGGCGAGCATTTGCCACAATTTGAGCTTGACTCGGGAATTTGAGGTGACCTCAAAATTGAATTTTTGTGGGCGGCAGTTGACTCCCTGGAAAATTTTACCTCAAATTGAATCAAGCATTTGCCCCGTTTGAGGACTGTGACCTCAAATTGAATTTTTGTGGGCAAACGCATTTGCCCCCCGGTTGAGTTTGGAGCTTGAGGGTGACCTCAAATTGAATTTTGAATTTGCCCCGGAGCTTGACTGAATTTTTAGAAATGACCCAAAATTAAATTTTTGTTTGCCCAATTTGAGCTTAAATTTGAGGGTGACCTCAAATTGAATTTTTGTGGACGAGTATTTGCCCTGATTTGAGCTTGACTCGAGGGTGACCTCAAATTGAATTTTTACGGGCAATTGTCCAGTTTGAGCTTGACCAGTTTTGAGGAGTGACCACGAATGAATTTTTTCACGGGCAAACGTTTGCCCAGTTTAAAGTTGACTCGAATTTGAGGGTGACCTCAAATTAAATTTTTGGGCAAGGTGGCCTCAAATTGAAAATTGAATTTTTGTGGGCGAGCATTTGCCCTCCCCCAAATTGAATTTTTGTGGGCGAGCATTGGCTCGATTTTGAGCTTGACTCAAAATTTGAGTGACCAAATTGAATTTTTGTGGACAAACGTTTGCCCCAAATTGACTTTAAATTTTTGAAAGGTTTTCCTCAAATTAAATTTTAATGGATTTGCCCACAGCTTGACTCAAAATATGAGGGTGACCTCAAATTGAATTTTTCATTCGGGCTAACGTTTCGAGGTGACCCCCAAATTGAATTTGAAACTTGACTCAAAATATGAGGTGACCTCAAATTGAATATTTGTGGGCGAGCATTTGCCTCAGTTTGAGCTTGAGTCAGAATTTGAGGGAGACCTCAAATTGAATTTTTGTGGGCAAACGTTGTCCCGGCGAGCTGTATTTGAGGGGTGAACTCAAATTGAATTTTTACGAGCATTTGCCTCGATTTGAATTTGAAATTTGATGACCTCAAATTGATTTTTGTGTGGGCAAGCATTTGCCCGAGTTTGGAAGTCTTTTAATTATGATTGATTCGGGCAATTTTACCCAGGTCTTAATTAGTTTTGAAAAATGATTTATGAAATGCATGAATGAATGAAAGCTTATTGTGATACTTAAATGAATGCAAAGGGATGTGATGTTTGTGATGCTTTGAACAAGAGGATGCAATGTTTGTGATTCTTTGAATAAAGACGATGCGATATTTTAATTTATCGGTTACTTTTTTAGGCTTGAAATAATTATTTGATCAGATGGATGCTATGAGATGAATGTAGACCATGAGATGGTGGAAAAACTTTGTTTCTCTTGATTTTTGATTGATTTTTTTGACATGTCCTTTCCTCGACAACCTCATAGTTGGTGTTAAAGGAATCAAGAATCAGGACGAGCTAGATCGACTCTATCTCTCGGCTTCTTGACCAATGTCAGAACCTTCTTTTCCGTCATCTTTGGGAACTAACAGTGGTCAACATCATTTGAATAAGACACATTCTTTTTTTCTTGGTGGCATTATGTCTGATAGGAGAATGATCTTTGGGAAGCAATCATGACATGTCGCGATGGTTTAGGGTTCATCCGATTTGGCATGACTTTTCAAAATTAATCTTTTTATTTTTATTTTTTATATTTTTCACATTTCTCTGTGGCACGTGAATTTTTGAGGTGTGCAAAGTGATTTTGGATGTAAAGAAATAAAGAAGGTTTTAGCAAGTGGTATTTTGTTTGGCAGGAAAAGATGAAAGGGGTGGGTTTGATTGCCCGAATGGCACCTTTTAATGAAAAATGCCAGTCCTACTTTTCATAATATTGATTGTCAAAGTAATAAAACTTGAGAAACGGCAAAAATTTGCCCTAGTTTTCGAAAAGATGAGGTACAGAACGTCATGTTGTCTTGGGATTCCCGGTTTGACCTTAATTTTTGCCTGGGTTGTTCTTTTGAGCTTTCAACCCAGCAGTTCTTTCGTATTGCCTTAATTTTTTCCTAGGTCGCCTTTCCAGGTTTTCGACCTAGCGGGCTCTTGATTGTGTGCCCTAACTTTTTCCTAGGTCGCCTTTGAGGGTTGTCGACCTAGCGAGCCTTTGTTTCTGTGCCCTAACTTTTTCCTAGGTTGTTTTTGAGGGTTTCCGACCTAGCAGGCTTTCTATTTGTGTGTGTTAACTTTTGCCTAGGTCGTTTTTGAGGATTATCGACCTAGCGAGCTTTTGATTGACGCCCTAACTTTTTCCTAGGCTGCCTTTGCGGGTTTTGGACCTAGCAAGCTTTTTGTTTGATGCCCTAACTTTTTCCTAGGTCGTTTTTTAGGATTATCAACCTAGCGGGCTTTTGATTGATGCCCTAACTTTTGCCTAGGACGCCTTCGCGGGTTTTCGGCCTAGCAGGCTTTTTGTTTGATGCCCTAACTTTTTCCTAGGTCGCCCTTACGGGTTTTCGGCCTAACAGGCTCTTGTTTTGATCCTTATTTTGCCTAAATTGGTTTTGGAATCTAGTAAGACCTTTTCTAATCATGACTTTGTCAATTTATTTTTTGAATTTTGACCCTACTTTTGCCAGGATTATTTTTGGCTTTTAATCCAGCGTGTTTTTCTCCTTCTTGAATTTTGAATTTTGACCCCGATTTTGCTTGGATTATTTCCTTGACTTTAATGCAGCGGGTTTTCTTCTTTCTCTTGAATTTTATGTAGTCACATATTGATCTTGCCGGCATCATTTTGGCTTCCAATTCAACAGATCTTACTTTTCATCCCTAATTTTTCCTGGATTCGAACTTTGTTCCAGCGGGATATTAAGACATTTTCTTAATTTTAAAATCACAATGGATAGTCTATTTGGAATCCCTGGTTGGATTCTACTCTATTCTGCTTCCTCATTTGGTTTTTTCCTTTGAGCTTGATTAATTAGACATTCAAGATCATTCATTACAGCACTGGCATTGCCACCAACAGGTATTTATTGTTTTGGTGTAGGATAAGAAGCGGGCTGAGTGGATAAAAAGAATGGTAAAAATTTTAGAAGTAAAGCCAATAATGTGAAGTACGTGCTCAAGAAATATGAAAAATGTAATTTTTGCATTATTTATTGGGATTTATTTACAAAAGATTGATTTTGAAAAATATGACAAATCCTGGATGATTTTCCTCGATAGATCAATTTGTACAAGGCAACTCATGTGTTGGTCCCATTTCTTAGCCAATTGATGAGCTCTCATGATTCGGCACTGGATTATTTCCCACATTAGGAGCAATCTTCCCAAAATCTATCCATTTAGCTTCAATTAGGCTTTGCACCTTACGTTTGAGAACCTGGCAGTTTTTTGTAGAATGACCAATGTACCCCGCATGGTAGTCACATATGGCATTTGCATCATACCATTTAGGGTATGGTGGTTCTTAAGGTTTTAGCGGATAGGGGACCACCAGCAAATTCTGGATTAGTTGAGGTATCAGCTCAGTGTAGGTCATTGGAATGGAATCAAACTGGACAGGATTATTCTCCTTCTTTTGCCTTTGGTCATAATTTTGGCTTGTGGCTTGTGTTCAGATCGTGTATGGTGTGGGTGGTCGGATTTGCATTGGATAGTTGTAAGCTTGATGGCCTCTGGTAGGTTGTGGCGATGTAAGGATATGGTGTATAGGGTGTGTATAATGGTGGTTGGTAACAAGTTGGTCCACAATGTGCCATCGGAGGTATGTATTGTCCTTGGCCAAAAGCCATATTATAAGTCTCCCCTGTGTGAGACCGAAGATCCTAAAACATTTGAAAAGAACTTTATTTTTTTAAAAGGGGCCTTTAGTCCACTCATGCACAAGGTACGAGATGGCTAAGGCAACACGGGAGCCCATACGAGCTACTAAACGTCAAATAACAGGTGGACTGCTAGTTCACCGTTTAGAGCCCGTTGCGTGAGACCGAAGATCCCAAAAAGTTGAAAAAGAACTTTATTTTTGAAAAGGGCCTTTAGTCTACTCATGCACAAGGCATGCACAAGGTCCGAGGCGGCTAAGGCAGCACGGGGGCCCATACGAGCTACTAAACGTCGAATAGCAGGTGGACCACCAGTTCCCCGTTTAGAGTCTGTTGTGTGAGACCGAAGATCCCAAAACATTTGAAAAAAAACTTTGTTTTTGAAAAGGGTCCCTTAGTCCAGTTATGCACAAGGTCCGAGGCAGCTAAGGTAGTATGAAGGCCCATACGAACTACTAAACGTCGAACAACAGGTGGACCGCCAGTTCCCCGTTTAGAGTCCGTTGCGTGAGACTGTAGATCCCAAAATAGAATTAGTGTAAAAAGAATGAGGTGAAGAAAAGAATTGGGCTTGACTAGAAATAAGAAATGAATTTGATTCAAAACTTGAGAAGAAAAAGGAAACTTGATTTAAATGGAACTTGATTTGAACTCGAGAATTTTTTAACTAAATTTAATTGGAGGAAAGACATTGAATTTATTTTGAAAACTTGAGAGGAAAAGAATTAAACTTTAATTTGATTTGATTTTATTCGAAGAAAAGAGTTAAACTTGACGTTATTTGAAGAAAAAGAATATGATTTTAATTTTGGGCTTGAATTGGACTTGATTTAACATAAACTTGACTTGATTTGAAATTTAGGAAAAACATTGCGAACATGTTTCAGTAATGAAGCGATAGAAATTTCATTTCAAATCCAAATTAGACAAATAATATCAATTTAGAAACTAGAGAGAAACACAAAGAGAACACAATAGAAATCACCAAAATTAGAGATAATTTGATCAATTAAAAATGAAAATGAAAAACTGAAATGAAGATTAACCTCAAGAACACAAGACTTTTTGGCGCCAAAATTTGAATTCAAATCTCAGAATTTTTAGAAAATATATTTTGGTAGATCTAAAAAGTTAAAACCAATCAATTGAAATATATGGATCATAGAAATCAAACCAAACAAGTTTGACATAAATCCAACCAGAAATGAGCAAGTTATGCACAAATCAAACAAGCTAGGTTAATTTGAGCCCATAGATGAACATGCTTCGGTAATCAGGCGATTAAAATTTCATTTTAGATCAAAATTGGACAAATAATATATTTCTAGAAACTAGATAGAAATAAGAAGAAAACTCAACACAAATAACAAAATCGGAGATCATTTGATCGATTAAAAAAAACAAAAAACATAGACGAAGATAAACCTCAAGAACACACAAGATTCTAGCGGCAAAATTTGAATTCAAATCTCAGAATTTTTTGACAATATTTTTTGGTAGATCTGAAAAATATAAAGCAATAAATTGAAATATATGGCTCATTGGAATCAAAATAAACAATTTTGACATAAATCCAACCAGAAATGAGCAAGTAATGTACAAATCAAACATTCTAGGTTAATTTGCGGACCAGGATGAACATGCTTCGGTAATCAGGCGATTAAAATTTCATTTCAGATCAAAATTGGACAAATAATATCATTCAAGAAACTATAGAAAAGTAAAAATAAAATTCAACAAAAATCACGGAAATAGGAGATCATTTGGCCAATTAAAAAGAAAAATGAAAAACAGAGACGAAGATCAACCTCAAGAACACACAAGATTTTGGCGCCAAAATTTGAATTCAAATCTCAAAATTTTTAGAAAATATTTTTTGGTATATTTGAAAAAATAAAAACCAATATCTTGAAAGATATGGATCATAGGAATCAAACAAAACAAGTTTGACATAAATCCCACCAGAAATGAGCAAGTTATGCACAAATCAAACAAGCTAGGTTAATTTGCGCACCAAAATGAATATGCTTCGGTAATCTGGCGATTAAAATTTCATTTCAGATCAAATATGGACAAATAATATCATTCTAGAAACTATATAGAAAGGAAAAGAAAATGCAACAAAATCACGGAAATCGAAGATCATTTGACCGACTAAAAACAAAAACGAAAAACAGAGACGAAGATCAACCTCAAGAACACACAAGATTTTGATGCCAAAATTTGAATTCAAATCTCAGAATTTTTAAAAAATATTTTTTGGTATATCTGAAAAATAAAAATCAATCAATTGAAAGATATGGATTATAAGAATAAAAAAAAAACAAGTTTTACATAAATCCAATCAGAAATGAGCAAGTTATGCACAAATCAAACAAGCTAGGTTAATTTGCGCAATAAGATGAACATGTTTTGGTAATCAGGCGATTAAAATTTCATTTCAGATCAAAATTGGACAAATAATATCATTCTAGAAATTATAGAAAATATACATAAAACGCAACAAAAATCACGGAAATAGGAGATCATTTGACCGATTAAAAAGAAAAACGAAAAACAGAGACGAAGATCAACCTCAAGAACATACAAGATTTTGGCACCAAAGTTTGAATTCAAATCTCAGAATTTTTCGAAAATATTTTTTGGTAGATCTGAAAAATAGAAACCAATCAATATAAATATATGGATTATATGAATCAAACAAAACAAGTTTGACATAAATCCAATCAGAAATGAGCAAGTTATGCATAAATCAAACAAGCTAGGTTCATTTGCGCACCAAGAAGAACGTGCTTTGATAATCAGGCCATATAAATTTCATTTCAGATCCAAATTAGACAAATAATATCATTACAGAAACTAGAGAAAGATACAAATAGAAATCAACAAAAATCATCAAAATCAGAGAACATTTGATCAATCAAAAATGAAAATGAAAAATAGAGATGAAAATATGCTCGAAAATTCAAGAAGAAGCAAGAAACTTAAGCGGAATGAAGGTCAGATCTAACCTCAATTGGAAGGTGATGAAGAACTAGTTTGAAGGCAGAAGTAGAGAGTCTACTAGGTCCTCCCTTCAAAAATTCTGAAAATCCCCTCCCTCAAGTGCTGTGCCTCATTTTGGTGAAGGATCTCTCCTGATATTGAAGGAGGAGGGATTAAAGAATTCCTTTCCATCGAATGTAGGACTTCTTTTCCACATTGGAGAATTTTTCCCTTTTTCTTTCCTTTTTTGGAATTCTTATTTTATTTGGTGTGGGGTTTCTTTTTCTCTTTTCTTATTTTTTCCTCTTTTTCTTTTTTCTCTTCTTTTTTTTTATTCTTTTTTTCATGTTTTTATTTATTTATTTATTTTATTTTATTTTTCCATTACTTTTATTTTGATTTTTTGAATTATTTAAGACTAAATCAGCTTTTGGCTAAAAACAATATAATTTATTTTGGGTTTTGAATCCTCGGACATAATTCGGTGTTCACAGTGACGTTGGCAACCTCCAAGGCTTGGAAGTGGGTCTCTAAGGCCTCTTCAGCCGCCTCGATGTGTGGAGGGTTGGTGGGTTTGCTGACAAGATAGTCCTCCTCTGCTGAGACGATGATCAGCCTATCCTCTGTAATGAACTTGAGCTTCTGTTGGAGGGTCGATGGTACCGCCTTGGCGGAATGAATCCAGGGCCTCCCTAGAAGGCAACTGTAGGCCGGCTGGATATCCATTATTTGGAAGGTGATATTGAAGACAACCGGACCGATTTGGACCGGCAGATCCACGTCGCCTATAACTTCCCTTCTGGATCCATCGAAACCCCTAACCACCATGGAGCTTGGCTTTATAAGGACCCCTTCATGTGGCAGCTTCGACAACGTCAGTTGAGGCATTACATTCAAGGAAGAACCATTGTCTACCAGAACTCTGGCCAGGATATGGTCCAGGCATTTTACGGATATGTGTAATGCCTTATTATGTTCGGCCCCTTCATCCGGAATCTCCCGGTCAGCAAAGGTGAGGAAGTTATTAGTGGTGATGTTGCTAGCAATTCCTTCAAATTTGTCCACCGATATGTTATGGACCACATGGGCCTCGTTTAGTACCTTTAGTAGTACCTCTCAGTGGGGCTCTGAATTCATCATTAAGGCCAGCAGTGATATCTTGGTAGGTATATAGTTCAGCTGCTCGATCATCGTATACTCACTCTGCCAGATCAGTTTTAAGAATGGTTCGGGCCAGCTGAGACGTAGTGGGCCTCAACTTCCTTCTTTTTTCACGAATTATTTATCGACTTTTTCACATTAACACTGCCGACGGTGTTGTGCATGATTTTGCCTCAACGAAGGCCATTCTCTACATGTTCTCCGATCAACACCATATCGGAGAAGTTGAAGGATACACTACCCACCATCTTATCGTATAAAGGTGCGGGGAGAGTTTCCATGAACATGTTTATCATCTCTCGTTCCAAAAGAGGGGGTTGGACTTAGGCGGCTAGCTCCAGCCACCTCTGTGTGTATTCTTTGAAGGATTCATTCTCCTTCTTCACCATGTTTTGCACCTGGATTCTATCTGGGGCCATCTCCATGTTGTCCCAGTATTGCCTTAGGAAGGCATTCGCCAGATCCTTCCATGTATGGATGTGTGCCCTCTCCAGCTGGGTATACTAACTGGCCGCTGCTCCTGTCAGACTGTCTTGGAAACAGTGAATGAGCAGCTTATCATTATGGGCATGGGAGGCCATCTTCCAGCAGTACATCATCAGATGGCTCCTTGGGCAGCCGACGCCTCTATACTTCTCAAATTTCGGGGTTTTAAATTTGGGCGGTATGACGACATCAGGAACGAGGCAAAGATCAGAAGCCTCTATCGTTCCAAAACCGCCCCCTTCAATCGCTCTAACCCTTTCCTCTAAGTGTTGCCATCTTCCACTGAGATGGGCTTCTTGCTCAGCTAGCCTTAGCCAAGGTCCGTTCAGTGTCGGTTAGTGTGGTGGGGTGAGGTGTATTGTCCCTCGAGTCTAGCAGCATGACCGTAGGGGTGTGGTTGGTGTGGGTTTATTGGATGGATTGCGATGGGAATGGAGTATGTGGGATCTTCGGTGGCTGTAGTGTTCATGTGGGTGTAGTCGGGGTTGATGTTGTATGGGTATGTGGTTGGAGAATTGATATGATGGGGGAGAGATGGGTTTATGTGTGATGGGATGGCAGAAGAGGTGTTTGTGTGGTAGGGGTAGGTTGGTGGATTCATGTATGTTGGGTGAGTTTGAGGTGGATAACCAGAGGTAGGAGGAAGGTAGGTTGGCGGGTTAATGTGGTAAGGATAGGTGGTTGGGTTGGTGTGTGGAGGCTCAACAGGGGGATTCGGATGATAATGATGAATGGTGGGGTTGATGTGGAGCAGATGTGCAACAGGATTTTCACCAACGGAAATCCCTTGGCATCCAGGCCCATAATGAGGCTCGTAGCCAGGCGGCAGCCCATATGGCCACTCTTGTTTAGCGACCGCCTAAAGCGGCATTGATACGGTGGCAGCCCCCGGTGCCTTAGTTCCTGAGGGTCCCTCTGTGCCTTAGTTCCTGAGGGTCCCTCTGTGCCTTTTTCCATCAACTTCATCAACCTGGCGACCTGATCCTTCAACTCGGCCACCTTGTTTCTTAGCTCCTCATTTTGAGTCTCTAGCTCACTCAAGATTTTTACTCTTGATCTAGTGCTATAGGAATGCCGAGGAAGTCGTGAGTCTGCTATTTTGTTATCTGCCCGTTAAAATCAAATTAATTAGTGGTGAATGATGACAAAAGAAAGTTTAGACACGAAATAAATATGGAGGGACCAGTTCCTCATCGACCATTATTATTGATTGAGTGTGCTGTTGGCATCCTGAGCGTGAAATGGAAATTAATGCAGAATCATACGCGGAGCGGAATTAACTTCATTCAAGAAAATCAGATTCATTTTACATCTTTCCCTTCCTGTTTGGCCAATACAATGTATTTGTTCATTATTAATATCAGGTTTTTACAAAATTGAATGAATTCTTCTACTTCAGGAGGGGTATGGAGTGGGTGCAACGAGGTTTCCGCCTTCTTGAGAAGTTGTGGCACTTCTTCAATTGCTGTGTTTGCTAGACTGGCTAGTCTCTCGAAACACTTGGTCCAATGGTGGACTGTGTCCCTGTACCACTTGTTCTCGTCTTGCATATCACTGATCCTCCTTTGTAGCATTCGGATAACCTCAATGACGTTCCACTTTTCTTCATTGACCTCATTCTGCCATGCCACCAGTAGTCCATCAATCTGTTTCTTCATCTCCTCCACTCGTTGCAGCAGGTCATTTCTTTCTTCTATCACAAAATCGGCTTCCATCCGGATCCTATTCTTCATGGCGAGGAGCTGATTTTTCTCTTCTCTAATCGTGCAGACCTTGGCCCTTATTTGCTCTAGGGCCCTTATTTGCACCCTCATCCCAAGCTTTTTATTGGCTGCTTGTAGGTTTAGGTGAACTTGGGAGGCGTGTTCAGGTTCGCCTTTCTGCTGCTCTCTGATGCTTTCTATCATGGTCTCGTTCTCTTGCTTTTCCCTTTTCAGTACAGCACATTCTTACCGTGATTTCAATAGCTCTTCTTCCAGCTGGCTGTTCTTTCTGGTCATTACTTCTAATTTTTCCTTTAGACTCTTGACAGCCTCATCTTCAAATGCCGCCGCTATGGATTGGCCTTCGGCTAGGGTGGCTGGAGGTTGGAATGGTAACTTGATCCGTTGCACCCTATCTCTGACCCACCGTTTGTATTCCTCCTTAGCAGCGCAGCTCCGGATTCCTAGATCTTTCCCCATGCGGGTGACATTTTCCCATGCTTCCCGGACCCTTCGGAGACCCTCGGCGAACTCTCCTTCATATTTCAAAAGAAAGGGGGTCAAGAGCTCATTTGAAGGGGTTTCCCCGATGGGGTAGGCCAGCTGCCTTTGCCCCAGTATCGGGTTATAGTTGATGCAGCCTCGGACTCCCATGAGTGGTATGTTTGGAAACCCCTTGCAATGGTAGATCAAGTCTGTTCTTTGTTTCCAAGCCAGCTACCATCTGACCTGTTCTTCCGTCAAACCGGCGAAGTGAGCCGCCCATTCCTCGTTGTTCATGGGTTTGATCTTGTAGCACAGGAGGTCGGATATTGGACACTGCACCTTTACATTCCTCTTGAAAGCGTGAGCAGTTACCCATATGTAGAATACCGGTAGGCAGCAGAGCAGCTTCTTCCCCTTCCCTTCATGGCAAAGGTTCAGCGTGTAGTAGACGTCGGCCAATAGAGCGGTAACAGGATTCTCGGCCTTATTTATCCGAGCCAAGAAAATGTCAACAGAATTCAGGTCTACGAAGTCTTCTATGCCAGGAAATAGGACTATCCCATAAATGGTGAGGGTTAACACGTCCATGTAGGTGCCCTACTGATTGCTGTCGGCCAGATGCTGCATGTAGGCTTCCAAGAACCCTCGGGTGAATCCCTTAGCTTGATTCTTCCTTTGGTAGTCTGTCAACCGGTCTCCAGATTGTAAACCCAAAGCCTGTGCGGTAGCTCGGAATGAAGCATGGTGCTCTAGATGGTTGTAAGGTTTGCACCCCTCCAAAGGCAGGTCTAGAATCTGTTCAAACACTTCAAGGGTGGGTGCCAACTGGAAGTCCGAGAAAGTGAAACACCTAAGAGGGGGGTCGTAATATTGTACCATCGCCGTGAGGGCCCCTCTGTACACCCTGACCTTCAGCAGTTTCAATACGTTGCCATACTTTTTGATGAACTCCATCTGTTGGATGCTCGTCAGCTTGTTCCTGAAGGCTTCTAGACTTGTGAAATCTGTCAGTTTGATTCCAACCCGCTTTCTTTTTCTTAACTGCTCGGATTCCGCATTAATTTCCATTTCACCTCTCTTGAAATTCAGTCAGAACCTGGTCCCTCAAAGTGAAAAGAAAAAGGAAAATGACAAAAGTACACATGTTAGACACTTGACAAAATGAAACTAATGCATAAAGAAAAAAAAGAAAAATGATAACTATGATTTCATTGTGCAAATGTTACAAACTTCCCCCGTTTTTCTCTTTTCTCTTTTTTCTTCTCTTTTTTCTTTTTTTCTTTTTTTTTTATTTTTCTTTTTTCTCTCCTCTTTTCTTCACCTTTTTCCTTTTTTCTTTATCACCCCCTAATTACAGATGAAAAATAAAACAAATTGGAATTTGCAACGAGTGCCCTCCTTTTATCCTATTCGGGTAACCTATCCTAATGGTCTATGGCCTTATATGCATGAACCTCTCATAAGGTAGTCTGTAATCCTAAGGTATAAAAGGTCACTAGAGCCAAGTTCCAGTCCGTAATGCTTGCCACAACAGTAGAAAAAGCTACCAGTTGTAGGGAATTACGAATAGGACGCACTCTAGCTGAGATTTTCGTGATAGTCAAATAGGACGTAAGCCCTAAAGTGACACCACTAGACCCCTCTAGTCCTAGGCAGCGCTCAGACCCGAGTACGGGGCCCCACTCATGATAAAGATGTATATGCAATGCATGGAGGGCACTTCAATTTTGGGATACCTGCAATTGGGGAAATCACACAGATATAAACAACAATTTAATGTTTGTCTATCCGAAGGTTGTACAGAGAATAAACAAATCAATAAATCGCAGATAAACAAACAGATAAATAACATATGCAAATTAAAGAGAAAGGGATCAAAGTAATACACACTCAATTGAACGGGTTTGACTCTCTAAAGTCCCCAGTGGAGTCGCCATATGTCACAACCGTAATTTCAACGAGACGACGAACTCGCTACAATTTTAAAATGAAATTTAATGTGATAAAGTGGAGCCGCCACCAAATTTTTATTTAAGGGAAAATACTTGGAAAAATCCTAACTCGAGGAAGAGATTCGAAGTTCGGGAGTCGGTTACGAATAGGGAGGGTGTTAGGCACCCTATACGCCCGTTCTGAAGAATGGTACCCTTAAATCGAGCGTGTGATTTTTGAAAATCATTTGATCCCTTTTATTAGAATGAAATTAAATAACTTGATGGAGGTTAGCCTGGCAGGACTTGATCCTGCTCCTACGTATTCCCCAGTGCAATGGGAAACTTAAGGTTTACGTAGTTCTGGTTTGATTTGAAGGCTTGACTTTTGAAAGGTGTTTGAATTAAAGGGGTGACTGTATAGTTGCTTTTTTGAAAATATTTTAAGGATGAAATCTCAATCCACATATGCACAGGACCCAAGACAACTACGGCTGCACTTGGATCCATACGAATCTCTACACAACGAACAACAGAAAAAACTACCAGTTCGTGCTTAGAGCTCGTTGTAAACACCCATTTATGTTCGAGGCCTCCAATAATTAAAATTAATCAAGAAACTAATACTAATTTAAAGAATAAATAACAGAAACAAAATTTTAAAAAAATTAAAAAATCTGCATAAAAAATAAACAAAATCTAAAAATTTGAAAATAAAAAAAATTCTGGAAATGAAAATTAAAAAGTCAGAAAAGAATTTTCGGAAAAATAAAAAAAAAATAATAAAAAGTTTTAAAAGAGTTGAGAAGGCAACAAAATTTTAAAATCAAAACAAAACAAAATTTTAACAACTAATGAAATTATAAGGAAAAAATAATAAATAAATAAAATTAAAAATTAAAAAATATTAAAATCCAGGATTAAGAAAATAATGAAACATTTTTTTAAAATAACAAAAACAAAAATAATGAAAATTGGTTAAAATCTAGAAATTGAAGTGAATAATTAAAATCTGAAAGCAAAAATTTCAAAAAGGTAAAAAGAAACAAAATTAAAAATCTAAAAAAAATAAAATGTGGATTAATAAATAAAAAAAAAGTAAAAATATACACAAATAAAAAACTGAAAAATAGATATAAATACAAATTAAAGGAGAATCATAAAAATCTAAAAATCATGAAATTTACAAAAAATTAAAAAGAAAAGTGAATAAAGAAAAATAAAAAAATAACAATAATAGAATAAATAAAATAAAATAAAAATTTATTAAAACCTGGAAATTAAATATATAAACAAAAAAAAAATTGCGAAAAATAAAAAATAAAATTGAGAAACAAAGAAAAACGGAAAAACTAAAAAAACGAATTAACAAAAAATTTTTAACAGAAAACAGTTAAAAATAAATAAAACTGAAAGACCCCGGGGTTCACTCAAAAAAGGAGAAGGATTGACTGTCACAAAGCTTTCTCCTCTCCGTCGACGCCTGGAAGAACATTCTGCATCCTTCGAATCTCTGAGGCCAGAAGGATACCAAGAACCCAGTAAGATCATGAGCATGAGTTGAGGCAAAGTGTTAGAGATCCAAGCTCGAAGTTCGCCAATTCCACATACAAGTAAGTTCTCTCATATCTCCTCAACTGTTCTCTTCGACTAGGAATGGTAGATGTTGAAACTCTAAGTTGAGAGTTGACTGTTGAAAACTACGAACATTTGTTAAATAATTCCATCGCCAAATCTGTTGGGTTCATAGCTGGTTCAATCTGTCAAGAATATACCAAGATTCTGAACATTGAATATGGGCATTATTGTCTCATTGATTTACAGCTTCTTAGTAAGATTAATCGAGTCCCAAAGTAGGCATTCCTACTCTTTCTTGCTTGCCTGAAGGTCCCTCTTGTTAGGATAAGTTCAACCACCTTCGTTTAAGTCGCTATAACCATCGTAAGCTAGGGGTTAGGGGGTAAATGGAAACTCACTATTACATGCTTCATTATTTGGGTTGGTCATTCTCAGGGCTTGGAAACTCTGAGAGCTCGTGACTCTATTTCAAATTGAGGGAGCAAGGTGTTCTTGTATAGCTTCACAATGGGCTCTAGGAATGACGTCGGTTGCATGTGACGACGTCCTTGTGGGAGGTCATGCCCCCTAAATCTAAGGCACTGTATATCGAGTGCCAAAATCAAATGATTAATGGTAAGAATTCAGAGGTACCACGCATGAGGAAGGCCATGCAGAACAAGGCAAAATCTAATGCACGTAGGGGATCCGCTGATAAATCTCATTAAAATAATAGACGGCTTGAACATGCTTTTTAATTTTCTAGTGGTAAAATATAAAGCATAGACGAATGACTCAGTTGGTCGAGCGTTTGCTGCCAATGATCCCTTGACTTGGGTTCGAACCTCGCGTCTTGCATTAATAAATCTCTTTTTCCTAGCACATGTGCAAGTTACATGCCTTAGCAGTCTGATCATCAAGGTCCAAATCAAATCATCAAAATTGTTAAGACGGGGAATTACCATCCTACCCCTTTCAAATTCAAAATGCCTACAGCCAATTAAATTACTATTCTGCCCTTGGTGAAATCCAAAATTTCATAAAATTCATAAAAATTAATAAAAAATTCCAAAAATTTATAAAAATTAATAAAAAATCATAAAATCCAAAAAATTAATAAAAAATATAAACATCCAAAAAATTAATAAAAAATTTTAAAAATTCAGAAAATTAATAAAAAATTCCAAAAATTGCAGAAAATTAATAAAAAATTTTAAAAATTCAGAAAAATACTAAAAAATTCTAAAAATCCAGAAAATTAATAAAAAAATCATAAAATCCAGAAAATTAATAAAAAATTCTAAAAATCCATAAAATTAATAAAAAATCATAAAATCCAGAAAATTAATAAAAAATTCTAAAAATCCAGAAAATTAATAAAAAATTCTAAAATCCAGAAAATTACTAAAAATTTCTAAAATCCAGAAAATTAATAAAAAATTCTAAAATCCAGAAATTAATAAAAAATTCGAAATTCCAGAAAATAATAAAAAATAAAATCTTCCTAAAATTAATAAAAAATTCAAAAATTCCATAAAATTAATAAAAAATTCTAATTTTCAGAAATTAATAAAAAATTCAAAATTTTCAGAAATTAATAAAAAATTCAAAATTTCCAGAAATTAATAAAAAATCAAAAATTCCAGAAATTAATAAAAAATTCAAAATTCCTAAATAATTCATCAAAATTCTATAATTCCTAAATAGTTCATAAAAATTCCAAAATCCCTAAATAATCCATGAAACATAACATTCCTTAGTTGATAGATTCCTCCAAAAGCTCAAAATATTTACTTGTGACTTGCTCATTTTATTCATTGATTTTCGAAATAAAAGTCTTGTTTTGCGATTCTTAATCTCACGCGACGAGCTCTAAGCACGAACTGGTAGCTTTTTCTGCTGTTTGTTGTTTAGAGATTCGTATAGGTTCAAGTGCAGCCGTAGCTATCTTGGGCCTTGTGCATATGTGAATTAGGGTTGCCTTTCCTTTTTACAAAATAAAAACCTTACTCATTTTTATTCCTCGATTTTGAAAATAAAAAAAATCTTGTTTTGCGATTCTTAAATCTCACGCGACGAGCTCTAAGCACGAATTGGTAGCTTTTTTTCTCATTGCTTCGTTGTTTAGAGATTTCCGTTTGGGTCCAAGTGCAACCGTAGTTGTCTTGGGCCCCGTGCATATGTGGATGAGGATCGCCTCCTAAAAATAGTTTTCAAAAATAGTCAAGCTATTTTTACTTTCCAAGTAGCTCCGAAGGTCAAGCCTTCGAGCACATTTCAAAACACTTTCGAAAGTCAAGCTTTCAAAACATAACCAGAACTACGTAAGCCTTGAGTTTCCCATTGCACCGGGGAATACGTAGGAGCAGGATCAAGTCCTGTCAGGCTAACCTCCATCAAGCTATTTATTTTCACGTTAACTAAGGGATCAAACAATTTTCAGAAATCACACACTCGGTTTTAAAGTCAGTTCTTGAACGGCGAGTGGGAGTGCTACCACCTTCCCCACTCGTGACCGACTCACGAACTTAGAATCTCATCTTCAAGTTAGGGTTTTGCCAAATCTTTTTCCCTTAAATAAAAATTTGGTGGCGACTCCAAATTAATCATAAAAATCCATTTTCAAAAATTTAGCGAGTTCGTCGTCTCGTCGGAATCACAAGATTCTTATTGTTTTAGAAAAGAGGAGGGCAATCCTAATCCACATATGCACAGGGTCCAAGACAACTACGGCTGCACTTGGACTTATACGAATTTCTAAACAACGAACAACAAAAAAAGCTACCAGTTCGTGCTTAGAGCTCGTCGCGTGAGATTAAGGAATGCAAAACAAGATTCTTATTGTTTTAGAAAAGAGGAGGGCAATCTCAATTCACATATGCACAGGGTCCAAGACAACTACGGCTGCACTTGGACCCACACGAATCTCTATGCAACGAACAGCAGAAAAAGCTACCAGTTCGTGCTTAGAGTTCGTCGCATGAGATTAATGAATGCGAAATGGGTTTTTGTTAGTTTAAAAAGAGTTTTTTGTTAGGCGGCGAAAAGGATTAAGCTTGATTACAACTACTGGAAGTGCGAGGGCTCAATTGTAATTATTGGAGGCACAGGGGCTTAAGTGCAGTTTTGGGAAGTTGGGGGGCCTGATTGTAAATTTGGGAAGTTGAGGGGCCAATTTGTAATTTTGGGAAATGTAGGGCCTAAGTGTAATTTTGGGAGGTTTAGGGGCCAAATTGTAATTTTGGAAAGCTTAGGGGCCAAATTGTACTTTTGGAAAGCTTAGGGGCCAAATTGTAATTTTATAAAGTGTAGGGGCATAATTACAAATTTGTGAAGTGCAAGGGTTTGCCTGTAATTTTTGGGAGGTTTAAGGGTTTAATTGCAACTCTTTAAAAATCTGGGGGCCCACTTGTCGTTTAGACCAGTCTTAAGGGTCTGATGGTAAATCGACATATGCAGGTTTGGCTATGGCTCATGGTGGGGCCCTCTCTCACATGCATGGCTCTCATGACTCAAAGGGCTCCATTTTTCCTCTTCGTTTCAGCATGGGTTATGGGCTGCAAATGCTACAAGAATGAGGTCTTCTCCCGAATTCTAGCGCGCCTTGCAAGCCAATCAGGTGTAGCCTTCAACTCTCTTGTTTGAGCATATCCCATCGGCCTGTCTTGCGTCTACCCAGCCCAACGTACGGTCCAGTGAAGAGTTTCCCGCCATGGTGAACCCAATAACGCTCCCACGTTGTAGGCACGATCCAAGGTGGAGTTTGTTGTTACCCCCTCCCCTAGTCAAGGCTATCTCACCAATATTTGCCCCTGTTCTTCCTGACTAGTTTATTAGACTAACAAGTGATGGACTGCTATTACTTGTGGGCCTGATTAAGAGCGGGTGCGTCTAGTGCATGGAAGTAGGGGACTAAGGACCAGCCAGCTACATGGGGCGTTTAGCAACCTAATATGGACTCCCTTGAATGTGTTGAGTATTCATTCTCACCCTTGAGTGGGTAGTAACTGAAGAGCACCATCCGCACGCTACTTGTAGGGCACTTTGTACTAGATTGGCAGCCTCTTCCTCCCAATTATCAGTGTCTCTTTCTTCTGTTATGCGCCTATGCAACTAGGTCCTTTTTCTGCCTAAGATCCTTGGTGGGTGAATATGGTGGTTGCATCCTCTAGGTCCATCCGTCGGGACCTGGGTCTTTGGAGATTAGAGGCTCACGTGCATGGGGGAAGGCCCTGACGCTGCATGGCTCAGGGGCGTCTCATTTGGCCGTTGTGATTTGTGGTCTTGCACCCATGTCGACAAGGATCTTAGGAGACGCTAGGGATATGGCACCAAGGGTGCTTTTGCATGATCAGGGATGCAAGGCGATGGGGACGGATGTATGGGGGCTCATGGGCTACTGCTAGTGTTGCTTGTGACAAGTATGGGTGGTACTGCTATAGGAGTGGGACGTCACTTGGCTCGACTTTCTAACTGCCTACGTCTAGCGCTGGGCTCCCTTGGAATGGGTAGTGAACGAGGCATCATAAACTTGTCTCCTTCAGGGGGTATAAGGATCGCGGAGTTGGGTCGGCCTCCCTTCGTCCACCTCTCAGATGGGATTCTGTGAGGGTTTGGGCCCTCGAAGGCTAAGAGTCGGGAGGTTTGGAGACCTGGAATGGAGAATCGATGACCAAATAGAGGGAGGGGGATGCACTGGTATGGGCGCGACTAGCCGCAACAGGGAGACAACCACTTCTCCTAGCTTGGCAGGGCAACTACACCAACGACCATGCCTCTGTGAGATACCCCTGCCCAAAACTGATGCGAGGTATGTGTATACTTAGCGTGACGTGACTAAGGCAAACAGGTGAACAACTTCCTATCACACTGTTATTGCTCAGGTTCCTTGCTTGACTCGCCTACACCGACTCCTCAAAATCAAAACAGGTTTGGTGTGTGACCCTGGCTCATGCTCGGAAGCTTATGGATCCAAATTTCCTACAATTGGCCTATCTCTCTCCTACGTTAACCTCAGAGAGCATTCGTTCTACTGAATCTAGACGAGCCAGATTTGTATGGCAGGGGAGAAAATGTACATGCAGATTCATCGAGCAGGAATTGAGCCAAGTTGTGGTGTCGAATCACAATGTTGAGTACATATTTACTTTAAATAAAGAAGTCGTCCAGAATTATGGCCATAGATCATCAATCGAATACATATTCTTCTAAAGCAAGAATTATCTAGAATCGCGGCATCGGATAGCCAATTAAATACATGTTCATCTAGATAAGCACGTTGCCTACTGTGGACTTTAAATCTTCATACAAAAGCATATAATAAACGACGATGGAGATTTGCAATCAATTCAAATTCTTCACACAGCATATAAGTAATTCTCATCACTAAGCACAAGGAGTTAAGAGAGTGACACTGACCTGCGAATAGCCGAGATGGATCTTCTCCCTCTACTAGTTGCAATGTTATGATGGCTTAATGACACGTGATGAATGTGAAACTTCTCTCTGCTCCGCTCAGATCTACGAAGAATCGGACGAATTCTGCTTCTAGAGTTCTCCTGGGAGACGAGAGGACCTCCTTCGAAGTCTACCACACTAGCGATCTTTTTCACTAAAACCTCTCCCCCTTTTTCAGCCCAAGGGCTTTATTTATAGCTCAGCCCGTGCTCCCTCCGGGGTCTCCCCTCTTCTTTTGACCTTTATTGACTTTATTTATTATACACCTTTTATCTATTTATTATTACTCTCGTTTTTTCCTTTATTTCATTTTATTTTATTTATATTTTTTTTCTCTTTTTTTTCATTATTTCCATTTTTTATCGTTTTATTGTATTCTTATTTTTATTTTTATTTATTTATTTTTCTTGTCCATTTTATTTTTGTTAGTACTATATTTTTTTTTAGTTTTTCTTTTTTTTTTCATTCTTCTTTTGCTATATTTTTCTGCTTGTTTTTTCTTTTTTGTGTATTTATTTTTCATATTTTTTTTTGTTTTGATTTTTCTAATTATTTCCTTCTTTTTCTCCCCTTTTCATATTATTATTTTGACTATTTTCGAATTTCCTTCACTTTTCCGACTTTTTTCTTTTCACATTTTCTTTATCTTCTTGTTTATTATTGTTTTTGATTCCTCTTTTTTTTGTTTATTTATTTATTCTTTAATTTAGTGCCGGTTTCTTGGTTAATTTTAGCCATTAATAAAAAAAATGGGGCCTCGGACATAATTGGGTGTTTACACAATGAACCAAAATTAGAAATTTAAATGAATTCGTTAAATAAAACTTTTAAGTATTGACTTACAATTGAAAATAAGGGGCTAGGTGACAATCTTTATCAACCTGCAGTCTCCTCTGAAGGTATGTCTGTATCTCAGCAACCTTGTTCCGGGTTTTCTGCATATGAACCAAGTCCAGGAATCCATAGAGGTGTAAGTTCCCTCTTTGAGTACAAATACGATACAAGTACATAATATTGAGAATAATTTTCATATGTTAGATTTTGATAATGAAATAATTCAAGTAAGGTTTAGAAATTTACTTACATCAACCATAATTGTAGAAATGATACACATAGGAGATTGTTATCCACAACCAACTCCAATATATCCTTCTTAGTAATATAGAAAGGGGATAGGTGTGGGCTTCCCTACGATATCTGGTTCCATTGTTATTTGCAAAGTTTCGTTCCCCAAGTTCATGGCAATACCAAATAGACGTGTGAGCAAATCAACCTTATGTTTCTTTTGAGGAGGCTCAGGAAGATCTTCTTTAGCATTGAAATCAATATTCTTCCCACAATCTTCCTTATAAACCTATAATAAATTCATAAAATTGTAAGATATATATATATATACACACACACAATGTATATATTAAAAAATTAGTAACATAGGCTAAAATTATTTAATACCTAAGGTTGAGCTCGCTGCACAAGTCTCCTCAGCCATATAATAAAATGATTGGGGGCTTACCCCACGACATGAACCTCCTCAGTAGGCACAGGAACAGGAGCATATGCATCTTCAACCCATTCAACCACCACTCTAACATGATCATCATCAATTTGCTGGTGATGGATGGTTGAACCCAAGGTGTAGACTTTCCCAAGGGCTACCAAACGATATGGATCATCAACATATAATTCATAATCTCCTATAACTGCATCCACATCCTCTTCTCCCGGTAGTTGCTCCTCCGTCGGAGCACAAATTCCCTTTATGCTCACGCGCCTAGGAGAAGGTGATGGATGGTGACCTTATGTCTGTGTTTGAGAAAGTCCCAAAGATGCAAGCTCCTGCCTAAGCTCTTGCCGAAGTTGCTGTCTGATTTCCTATCTAAGCTCTTCTCGAAGTTCTTACCATAATGCTTGCCTCATATCTTCGCGCATGACGTCCAACTCATCTCTAGACACTAGAACTTCTTTGGAAGTGTGTCTAGAAGACAATCCAAAAAACTGTCTAAGGCCAACACCTCGCCCAGCTGCACGAGCACAACCTGGATGCTCCAGTTTTCCAATAGCAGTACTCAAAATGTCATCCCGACCAGCTGGAACAAAGACTCTTTGTGAGCTTTATTCAACCAAAGAATCCTACAAAACAAAAAAATGATTGTTATCAGTAATGTACATGTTTGAAGATAAACTAAAAAGAAAATTCACAAAATTGTGTAATTACTTACAATCTTCTCAGCAACAATGCAAGAAGGCTCTTATGTGTACTCTCCAGATGCCTTTTGGCGTGCCCTCTCCCATTTCTCATGGCATGAAGGTGGAGAGGGTGGAGAGAAAAGTGTAGAGGGGTTTACTTCAGATGATTGTTGACATTCTTTTAATTTCTGCTCCATCAACCTCTCCTGAAGCAACCCATGACCCCCACGAGATAATCTGTGGAGGTAATATATCTTGGCAGAAATTTGTTGAGCCTTCTTTCTTTCTCCTATTATAAGAAATCAAATCAATTAATCATAATATTGCTTATATTAGTCAATTAAAAAGCATAATTTTAGAAAGATACATATAACGAATGCAGGATCCATTCGAGACTTAACAAATCTCTGCCAAGTGTCATCATCAAGGAATTGGTACTCCTCACAAGGAGACACATTCTTGAGTGACCCATATTTATATTTGGTTGTGAGATGTGTCTTGAAGCCCCTCCAACGCTCACCAGCAAATGAAAGCCACTTCCTCTTCAGGAAGTTAGTGTTTGGTACACCATATGTAAGCTACATAAAAGAAGATGTAATTAGTTAGTGAATGATAAATATATGGAGAAACTTAAAGCTTTAAAGTTAAATATCATGATAGTCTCCCAAATTTGATCCTTCACTCACATCTCAACATCATCTCAATCCTTCTTCAAAATACTAGCTTTGCTTCATCCAAGGAGGACCACATAACTCTTAAACTTTGTCTTGTTTGGCCCTAATGGATTTCCAATGGTCTGATCAAACTCTATGGGAATCCTCTGCTTGCCACTCCAACTAAGGGTTAACTCCCTTAACCATGTGGCTCGTCTTCCCTTCTTCTACCGAGAAGAAGGGTTCTCAGACCCACTTTGGGAAGGAGGAACCTCAGAAGGATCAACCATGTATCTATTGAAATTAGAGGAAAAAAATATAAAAACTAAATACAAAAATAGCAAGTTATGAAGCAAGAACAGCAAGATTTGAAATAAACTACAAGGCATGAAAACTAGCTACAAAAACAGCTAGTTATGAAGCAAAAATAGCAAGTTATGAAGCAAACTAGAAGGAATGAAAACTAGGTACAAAACTAGGTACATTTACTTCTTACATGGGACCTATCTAAGACTGAATTTGTTGACATGAGTTAGCATTCTAGATTAAGAAGCCATAAAACCCAGAGTTAATTACTTACGGTTGTGACATGTCCCAAAATTCAATTCCAATGCCTAGGCTTTGCCATATCAGATCTAAAGGGTGCAACTTAAATGCATATCTAGCCTTTATTATCTATCCTAGGCTTTTTCAGGTGTATGTCTTTTACAGACTTCAAGGCTAATTTTGTAGAATCTATTTGGCCTAAACTAAAGACTGCTTGTATACTCCCAAATTGGATGTTCTTAAGCTGATAAGAACAGAAGATTGGAGCATATTTGTTGGAAGCTAGGAAAGCTTTCAAGTGCTCATTATTGACCAAAATCAAGCCTTCAATCTCAGGGCTTCAAATCAGAGAAGCAAAAAGTTTCTCCAGTCTATTACAAACTAGAATCAGGTTTAGAAAATTAGATCAATTTTACCTGTTTAGATTAAACATGTATAAGCTGAGAGGAGCCTACTTGTAAAAGTTGACAGCAATTGCATTCTAAAGCTTTATTATTCCTTTCTAGATAAAGAATATTTATATCTCATAATGGAGTATCTACTTGGTGGTGATATGATGACATTGCTTATGCGGAAGGATATACTACCAAAAGATGAGGCCAAGTTCTATGTTGGGGAAACTGTCCTAGCTATAGAGTTAATTCATAAACATAAATATATTTTTCAATCTAAAGTTAAATTTATCTCTTTGTTTTTGTTACTGTTGGCATATGAGAAACCTTAATTAGCTTGGAGTTTAGGCATGCACATTTCAATATACCTTTCTTCATCAGGTTCTTGTTTGAGAGGAAATTGTATGAAAACTCCATTTTGTTGTCCTATTGGTTTGTGGAGGGGATTTATTCATACACTATTCTTTCAGTTTGCTAAAAACTAGTTTATGGATCTTCAATTTCATGCACCTTGAGTTAGTGGAACAAGTATAGGTGGAGGCCTAAGTTAGACACCTTTCTAATTTTCAGACCTCATTAGTGTGGCCATGCTCATTAAATATAAAAGGTCCCCTACAGAAACCATAAACATCCAGATGCACCACTAGCACAATTTCTACAGGAAATGAATCTAAAGTAGGCATATGAAGACTAGATGCAATGATACTAGTTTGTAAAATTTCCATACTAACACACAGAACAGTAAGAGTAATACTTAAATTCATCCACACTAAGCAAGCTTTATATTAGATTTTAAAAATAAAATATGTAAACACCCAATTATGTCCGAGACTCTCTTTTAGGTGATTAATCCAAAATGAATTAATTTATAGTCAAAGGAAAGAATTCAAAACTAATAATCCAAATCAGAAAATCAGAATAACAAATAACAAAAAACAGAAAACAGAAAACAGAAAACAGAAAACAGAAAACAGAAAACAGACAAATTTTTTAGATTTTTAGCTAGACTTAAATCAAAACAATAAACATTAACTAAAAAGGGGGAGAAAAAAAGAAAAATAATAAAAATCTAGAAAATCAGAAATTAAAACAAAAAAACAAATAAAAATAAAAAATAAAGGAAAGTGAGTGACAATAAGAAAGTCTATAAAATTAATTAAACTAAAAATTGAAATTTTGGAAAAATCAAATAAAAGGGTATTTGTGGAATAAATAAAAATTGAAACAAAATAAATGCTGGAAAATAGATAATTAAAAAGGGAAGAATAATAAGATAAGAAAAGTTCTGGAAATTAATCAAAAATCAAAAATTAAAAAAAAAATAATTAATTCTGGAAAATAAATGAAAATAGATAAATAGAATATATAAACAATTAAAGCAATTAAAAGAAAAAAAAAAAAAACAAGAAGGCAAAAGGAGAAGGAACTCTATTAGATATAAAAGCTCGAGCGAGAAAGGTGTGGCGGGGCTTCTTTTTGGGATTTTGGGGTGGTTTTCTTTCTCACGGAGAATTAGAAGGAGATTTGAAAGGCTGCAAAGTAAGAGAGGAGCGAGAAAGAAGAACGAAAGCAAAGAAGAGAAGAGTTGCAAGAATCGCTCATCACATAAAATTGGAGGCTCAAAATCTCTGCGAGAGCACGACCGATTTCATCAAACGAGGTTAGCATAAAGAATTTGGTAGCCTTTGGATACATTCGATTCTTGAAATAACTGTATCTCAATAAGGTGAAGCGAAACCTGTTCTTGCATGAATTCTTCTTGATTTCACGATAATTGAACGCGCCTAAAGTTAATTTGCATACGATCTCGTGTAATGCTTGAGGAATATAGATGTCCGGAGAATTCAATCTGATGTTTGTGTAATCAATCGGTGCTCGGTCATGGAATGAGAGCCTGCAGCCCCCCTACATGTTGATACTGCGCCATGAACATGATCCAATAGGGTTGTGAGAGATGCATGAATGATGTTTAAACGTTGCCGCATTGCGTTTCAAGAGTCTTGTTGAGAATGTGCATGAAAGCTTGATAAAATCGAATTTCCAAATCCCCAAGAGCAATTGGCGTTTTTAAGTAGTGTTTTGCTTGACCATAGGTATGAGAGTACCTAGTATGTATAATGTTACCAATTGGTTGAATATTCAAAAGCAAGCTTAGCGAGAAAAAAAAAAAGCAGTGAAGCTAACCCGTGATTAAAACTCGTAGGTGGTCTGCTCAATAACTTACTATTGATTAGGAAATGAATGAGACAAATTTGATTTAATTAGGAGTAGCCAACTAAGAGTAAATTGGGGAGGACTTCAAACTAAGCACCAAGCTCAGACTACCTTTCGAGATCATTGGGTTAACTGTTGTGGCACCCAAACGTGATCCAGTGGTAGGAGGCTTGGACCATTTACTCTAAACGAGACAGAGTAAAGAGCTCTCCTAAGGGTGCCCCGACGAATGCACATCCCCAAAAGAAGCACATGCACCATCTCCACTTTAGATCTGTCTTAACAAATTATAGGAAGGGCATTCATTCTGCTAAGGGCAAATTGTTCAGTTGCCTCAGGCTGATAATCAGAATTCAAGCTTAACTGAATTATGCTTATTAGACTGGTTGCCTAGAATGATGGACTCTGCATAAGATAGTGCAACCTAGAATACGTAGGAGGGGACAATTAGTGAGGTGGTAGTGACTCATATTGGCCCACTTAACTTGCATAATTCAGCTGCTTGGGCAAACTTCACTCATATGGCAAGGCATGCCAAAGTCAGAAGAAGGAAGAAGACTCTCCACGGACCAAGGCCTACACCTGGTGATGGCAGCACCTTGTTCAAAACCTTAGCCATGACCATCGTAGGAGAGTGACAAGTCGGGTACAACGCATGAAAGTTTAGTTGAACTTCACAAGCAAATAGCGAGCTCAAGAATAGAGTTGGAAAATAGGGGTTGAACGTCATGCAGTTCATGCAGAGAAAGAGGCTCACCTTAAGACTAAAACATGAGGGATATTATCTCGAATGGGTAGTGGGCTCAGTGGTCAGAGCGCTTATACACACCCTCCTGGCCTCCTCTTCGAATCCTAGCTAAAGCCCTTCTGATTTTGCTTCCTTATTTGTCCTAAACTGGCTAAATACCCAAAATGCCCCTAAACAATTCACTAGTTCCAATTCTGTCCTCACCTCCTAAATATCCAAAATGCCCCAGCGAAATTCCATAATCCCCATTTTGTCCTCAAACAATAAAATTACCAAATACCCTTGGGAATTCATGTAATCCCTACTCTGTCCCCATTTTATAGAAAATTTAAGAAATTAAATAAAAATTTCAGAAAATTAATAAAAACATAGAAAATTTAGGAAATTAAATAAAGATTTCAGAAAATTAATAAAAACATAGAAAATTTAGGAAATTAAATAAAAATTTCAGAAAATTAATAAAAGCATAGAAAATTTAGGAAATTAAATAAAAAATACAGAAAATAATTAAAGAAAACTAAAAAAATACATTAGGAAATTCAGAAAATCCATAAACATTAATAAACATCTAAATACAGAAAATTTCTGGAAATAAAAAAGGGAACGAAAAATCTTTTTCAAAGTTTTCTTTTATTCAAAATTGATGCCTTCCACAAAATATTTCTGTTTCTTAAAAAATCTTTTTTTAAGTATTTTAGGATCTTCGAGTCTCACGCAATGGGCTCTAAATGGGGAACTGGCGGTTTACCTGCAGTTCAACATTTAGTAGTTCATATAGGTCTTTGTGCTGCCTTAGCCGCCTCAGGCCTTGTGCATGAGTGGACTTGAGGTCCTTTTCAAATAAAAATATAAATATATATCTTTTTCTGATATTTGGGATTCTAGGCCTCACGCAATGGGCTTTAAATGGGGAACTGGCGGTTTACCTGCTGTTCAACATTTAGCAAGCCCGATAGGTCACCCGTCTTTTAGCCGCCTCGGGCCTTGTGCATGAGTGGGCCAAAGACCCCTCCTAAAACTAAAACTCCTTTTCGAATAGCAAAGTCTTCTAACTTTTTCTCAAAAATAAGATCTTAAAAATAATCTTTTCTTAAGCATTTTTTTTGAAGGTCAATCCTTCACAAACCAAATAATCTCCTCTTAAGCATTTTTGAAGGTCAAGCCTTCATACGACTAGAACTACGTAAGCCTTGAGTTTCCCATTGCACCGGGGAATACGTAGGAGCAGGATCAAGTCCTGTCAGACTAACCTCCATCAATTTATTTTTCGCTTTAAAGGGATCAAACATTTTCAAAATCACGCACTCAGTTTAAGGGTACCGTTCTTCGGAACGGGCAAGTAAGGTGCCTAATACCTTCCTTATTTGTAACCGACTCCCGAACTTAGAAGCTCATTCTTGAGTCAGGGTTTTTTCCAAATATTTTTCCCTTGAATAAAAATTTGGTGGCGACTCCACATTCAAAACAATATTCATCCCAAATTTTTAGCGAGTTCGTCGTCTCGTCGGAATCACGGTTGCGACAGATGGCGACTCCACTGGGGACCTAGAGAGTCAAGCCCATTTATTTGAGTGTGCAGTATAGTTGATCCCTTCACTGTTTATGTGCATAATTTAAATATTGCATGTTATTTATTTATTGATTTATTTTTGTTTTTATTGTTTGTTTATTCTTTCTACACCCTAGGATAGACAAACAATAAATTGCTATATATGTGTACAAGTTCCCGAATTGCAGGTATCCCAAAATAAAGTGCCCTCCATGTATTACATTTTATTATGAGTGGGCCTATACCGGGTCCGAGTCTGCCCAGGATTAGAGGATCTAGTGGTGTCATCCGGGCTTACGTCTGTATGGCTATCATGAAAATCCCACTAGAGTGCGTCCTATTCATAATGCCCCCGCAACTAGTGGCTACTTCCTCTTGTTGTGGCAAGCATTATGGACTGAACTTGCTCTAGTGACCTTTATACCCTAGGATTACAACTTACCTGGAAAGGCTCATGCATTAAAAGCCCTAGATCCATAGGACAAAGCTACCTCTCTTAGGACGCAAGGAGGGCACGCCCTATTTACACAACATCATGTCTGTAAGACTCTCTTCACCCGTGTAGAAATTAAGTTTAAAAGAAAAAATAGACAAAAAGAGAGAGAGAAGAAAAGAAAGAAAAGTTAGACAAAAAGAGGAGAGAGAAGAAAATGGACAAAAAGAGGAGAGAGAAGAAAGAAAGAAAAAGTAGACCAAAAAGAAAGATGAGAGAAAATCTTTGAAAGAGAGAAAATCAAATGAGGGAGAAGAAAGAAAAATAATCAAAAAAAAGAAAGGGAAGGATTACCATTGTTTTCATGCATGTACCATGCATTAATAAAGATTCATCCAAAGTCTAACATATTTGTTTTTATCTTTTTCTTCGAGGGATCGAATCCTGTCGATTCCCCTCCCGCATCCACCACCTAGCCAAATTCTTTTTTTTTATTACTAACTAATTAAATGAATTTATTTATTTTTAAACGGAGTGACAAAATAGCGGACTTACGACTCCCCGCATTCATATAGCACGAGATCAAAGACCAAAATCATGAGTGAGCTAGAAACACAGAACGAGGAGCTCCGCAACGAGGTCGCGGAATTGAAAGACCAAGTAGCTAAGCTCACGGGGTTACTTTTAGAAAGGCACGGGGGGACCCTTGACACCGAGGCACACGGGGCAGCCAATACATCTATGCTCTCTTGTTTTCACTTAGAAACAAGACCGCCGTATGGCCTACCACTTTGAACCTCCTCATGGGTCTCAAGAGATCTTGGCCGGCGAAACCATAATGCCATACCACTCCATATAAACCTTACTTCCCATCAGCCTCACCCAAACTTTCCCGCTTTGGACCTCCACCCCAACCTTAACATCCGCAACCCTCATACCAATCCACCAACTTACCTCGCCTCCCACTAATCCCAAATTTGGCTACCTACCACACTCACACCCGGCCTACACAAGCATGCCTCCCTACCCTTATAACACAAACACTTCTTCGTTTTTCCTACACACACAAACCCATCTTTCCTCCTCATATTAACCCATCAACCACATCCATATAATGTCCACCCGACTACGCCATATGAACACGACCGCCACTCTTAAGATCCTACATACTCGTGCCGCCGTTGTTCATCCCGATAACCCACACTGCCCACATCCCTACGGTCATGCCGCAAGACCCGGAACCTTATGCTTTACCCCCTCACGGCCCGACCTCTAATGAGCCATGGCCAAGAATGGCGAACAAGAAGCCCTCCTTGGGGGAAGATGGACGCACTTTTTAAGAGGTCGAGCTATCGAAGGAGGGCGGATATGAATAATCGAGGCTTCGAACTCTGCCTCGTACCGATGTCATCATACCTCCAAAATTCAAGACTCCGGAGTTTGAAAATACCGAGGAGTGGGCTGTCCAAGAAGCCATCTAACGATGTACTCAGGGTAGATGGCCTCTCATTCACGTACGACGATACCGCTTCATTCATCGTTTCCAAGACAAGCCAGTTCAACGGAGCAAATGTCAGCCGGTATACCCGGTATCACATGAGGTCCTACATCCGCTCGTGGAAGGATTTAGCCGATGCCTTCCTAAGGCAATACAAATACAACATCGAATGGCACTGGAAGACTCACTCGCAAAATATGGTCAAGAAAGAAAATGAGTCCTTCAAAGAATACGTCTAACGGTGGAGGGAGCTAGCCGCTCCAAGTCCAACCGCCTTTCGCTGAGCGAGAGATGATCACCTTCATGGAGACGCTCCCGCACCCTACTATGACAAGATGGTAGGCGTGTCTCTATTAACTTCGCAGTATATGGCATCAGTAGGAGAACGCGTAGAAAGTGGTCTACGCGAGGAAAATTATACACAATGCTCGTCGCAACGTGAGCATGAAAAACCCGACAAATAATACATGGAAGAAAAAGGAGGCCGAAACCCACTATGTTTCCTCGTATCCAAACCGACTAACCTCCGCACAACCCGTATATCAATCAACCACGACCCCACCTAACTACCAAACATCCTACCAATCACAATATCCCACACACTCACATATGGTAGCTTCCGCCCCAACTCCGCTTCACCAACCGTCCTATAATCCACCTACTAATACCATCCAAACACCACCATCACGGTTCCATCGCCTCCAACCTTCCTCATACTAACCCACCTCAACCAAAAATCAACAATAACCCGAGGAAAGTGGTGCAATTTGACCCGATCCGATGAGTTATTGAGTTTCTTGCCGTTTGATTCAAAATTCTTTGGTTACCTTTGGTACCCATGAAGCCTTTGGAACCCCGTTTCAAGTGGTACAATCCCGAGGCAAAGTGCGATTCCACCATCTTGGAACAAGGACATTCTCCGAGAATTGTCTCGCCCCGAAACATGTGGTCAAGAAGTTAATAAATGCCAAATGGCTCAACTTTGAGAAAGATGCTCCTAGTGTGGGGAGCAACCCACTGCCAAACCATGGGGGAGCCGGACCCTCAATAAATTGCATTGAAATTAAGGAGGAAGTGGACATGGTCAATGAATCCTTCCCTGGGCATCCCTAAACCCCCGGTGATTCTAGACCGAGTGGTCGGGTCTCACCGACGCTCAACGGATGAGACCCGTTACAATAAAAGTAATGGGACCCTTCAGTCACCATAATGTAACAAGGGAGGTGCCTTGGAGGTACGATGTGAAAGTTTTAGGAGGGAAAATGAAAAAGATGTCTTTGGAGGGCTCCTCACCCGACATAACCAATATAGCCGGAATAGGGAGGGGAGTGACCAGGAGCGGTCGTATTTACGCTCCCGCTAAAGATGCAAGAAGGCAAATTTCTACCATTCAAGAAAAGGAGAGTCAGGCTAGAATGGAGCCTGAAACTGTCAGTCGAGAGAGGTGGAGAAGGAATTAAAGAAGGCCGTCTCGGATGAAGAGGCCCGCAATTCCTAAAAATAATAAGGCGAAGCGAGTACGCGGTGATTGAGCAGCTCAACCGTATACCTGCTAAAATCTCACTGTTGGCCCTTATGATGAATTCTGAGCCCCATCGGAAGGTGCTGCTGAAAATCCTAAATGAGGCTCATGTAGTCCACAACATCTCAGTGGACAAATTTGAGGGAATCGCCAACAACCTGACCGCCAACAACTTCATAACCTTTGCCGACCGTAAAATCCCGGAAGAAGGGGCAAAACATAATAGGGCATTGCATATATCGGTCAAATGCATGGATCACATCCTAGCTAGAGTCTTGATAGACAATGGCTCTTCCTTGAATGTGATGCCTCAACTGACTTTTTCCAAACTGTCGCACGAAGGGATCCATATGAGGGCCTAGCTCCCACGGTGGTAAGAGCATTCGATGGGTCTAGACAGGAAGCTTATCGACGAAATAGACTTGCCGAGTTCAAATCGGGCCCGGTAACCTTCGACATAACTTTCCAAGTAATGGATATTCAGCCGGCCTACAGCTGCCTACTAGGCAGACCTTGGATTCATTCCGCCAAAGCGGTCCCTTCAACTTTACATCAAAAGTTGAAGTTCATCATGGACGACAGACTAATTATCGTGTCGGCGGAAGAGGACTATTTGGTCAGTAAACCCACCAATCCTCCCTATATTGAGACAGCAGAAGAGGCTCTGGAGACTCAATTCCAAGCCTTGGAGATTGCCAATGTCACCACTATAAAAGAAGGAGAGGTGGTTGATCACAAGCAGCCCCCTAAGGCTTTGATGATGATGGCCCGGGTAATGCTAAAGAGCGGGTTCAAGCCAGGCGGCAAACTGGGGCAAAATAAAGGCGGCTTATCCCGGCCCTTGCCAGCAGAAAAGAATAGACGGCGATATGGGTTGGGGTATCAACCAACTGAAGAGGATAAGGCAGTAAGGCCCCGTTATAACAAGGTCCCCCTGTGCCACATATCACAAAGTTTCGGCGTGCGGAAGCAAAACTCAAAGCATGGTCGCGGTCATAGACAAGGAAGGAACGTCAATTCTTGAAGATTTGGTGATGCCTTGTCCCCCTGGAAAAGAACTGACTAATTGGGAAATTTTCGATCTACCTCTCACTTTTGGTTCAGTTCAAATGTAATTCTGTAATTGTCATAATATTTTCATACGTAAACATTTTGTACATATTTTTGACAAATAATAAATACAGTTGCATTATCCAAAAATATCCTCTCTTCTACCCCTCAATATATTCCCTCTGGTCAAATATATATATCTTATTCCTTCTTCTCATACCCAACACGCAGAATCCGATTCGAAACGCCTCACGACGATAATGCTAGTATTGTATTAGGCGATTTCGACTGTGTTGACGACCTGGTCGACGAAGAGGTAGAATTTGAATGCGAACCCACCGACGAGATGTTGAGATTGGTGGAACGTGAATCTAAAGCAATTGAACCTTATCAGGAACCCGTGGATTTAATCAATTTGGGGACCGAAGAAAATAAGAGAGAAGTCAAGATAGGCACACTTATTGTCGGAGACAATCGTGAGCGGTTGATCTCACTTTTACAAGACTATAGCGATATCTTTGCTTGGTCTTATCAAGACATGCCGGCCTAGATACTTCTATAGTAAGATAAAAGCTGCCATGAAAGCTGGATATGCACCGGTCAAACAAAAGTTAAGAAGGATGAAACCGGAAATGTCTCTGAAAATCCGGGAAGAAGTAAGGAAACAGTTTGACGCCGGTTTCTTGGCTGTTGCAAACTACCCCGAGTGGGTCGCTAACATAGTACCGGTCCCCAAGAAAGATGGCAAGGTCCGGATGTGCGTAGACTACAGAGATCTCAACCGAGCCAGCCCAAAGGATGACTTCCCATTGCCTCACATTGATGTGCTGGTTGATAATACTGCGCAGTTCTCCTACTTTTCTTTCATGGACGGTTTCTCAGGCTATAATCAGATTAAGATGGCTGAAGATGACAGAGAAAAGACCACTTTTATTACGACCTGGGGAACCTTTTGTTACAAAGTCATGCCCTTCGGATTAAAAAATGCCGGGGCAACCTATCAAAGAGCCATGGTACACTTGTTCCATGACATGATTCACAAAGAGATAGAAGTCTACGTGGATCGACATGATTGCCAAATCCCTGGAGTAAGATGACCATCTCACAGATCTGAAAAAGTTGTTTGAGAGGCTCAGAAAATTCAAGCTGCGGTTGAACCCGGCTAAATGTACCTTTGGGGTCAGGTCAGGAAAGCTCCTAGGCTTTATTGTCAGCGAGAAAGGCATTGAAGTTGATCCTGACAAAGCCCGTGCGATTATAGACATGCCAGCTCCAAGAACAGAAAAAGAAATCCGAGGGTTCCTAGGAAGACTCAATTATATCTCACGGTTCATTTTTCAGTTGACAGCTACATGCGAGCCGATCTTTAAGCTATTGCGCAAGAATCAACCCATGAGTTGGGATGAGGATTGTCAAGAAGCTTTTGAAAAGATCAAATCATACCTAACAGTAACCCACCATTCCTTAGTACACATGATTCTTTGGAAGACCCTTGATCTTGTATCTACTAGAATGAGACCGGGCCGATGGGTTGCATGCTCGGTCAACACGACGAATCTGGAAGAAAAGAGCGGGCAATATACTACCTAAGCAAGAAGTTCACAAGCGGAGAAGCTAGATACTCCCTCTTAGAACGAACCTGCTGTGCTCTGGCATGGGCGGCGCATCGCCTAAGATAGTATATGTTATGTCACACCACATGGTTAATATCCAGGATGGATCCGATCAAGTACATATTTGAGAAACCTGCATTATCAGGACGGATTGCCAAGTGGCAAATGGTGCTTTCGGAATATGATATGTTGTATGTGACGCAGAAATCTGTCAAAGGCAGTGCACTTGCAGAATATTTAGCCCAACAACCGCTAGAAGACTACCAGGCCATGCAGCCGGAATTTCCTGATGAAGATCTGATGACGATCTTTGGTGAAGAAGGAAAGATAGATGGGGAGAAATGGACAATGTTATTTGACGGTGCGTCCAATATGATGGGCCACGGTATAGGAGTTATACTGATTTCTCCAGAAAGACAGTATATACCTATCACCGCCCGACTAGCCTTCGATTGCACAAATAATATGGCAGAATATGAAGCTTGTATCTTAGGGATTCAAGCCGCAATCGAAGCTAAAGCAAAACGCCTAAAGGTCTTTGGTGACTCAAATTTCTGGTTATCCACCAGGTCGGGGGAGAATGGGAGACCAAAGACACAAAGCTAGTGCCGTACCAGGCCCGTCTCCAAGAACTGCTAGAATACTTTGAGGAGATCACCTTCTCGCATATACCGCGGGAAGATAATCAACTAGCTGACGCCTTAGCCACCTTGTCCTCTATGTTTGAAATTGGACAAGAAGAAGATATGCCTCTCATTCACATCCAGCATCGTTCCAGACCGGCATTCTGTCAAACAGTGGAGGTGGAACCGGACGGAAAACCATGGTATCACGACATACGGCAATTTTTAAGGAACAAAGAATACCCCACCGATGCATCTGAAAACGACAAGAGGACCTTACGAAGGTTGGCCGCAGGATTCTTCCTCAATGGAGAAGTCCTATACAAAAGGAATCACGACATGGTTCTGCTCAGATGCGTGGACGCACAGGTAGACAAAATTCTAAAAGAAGTTCATGAAGGATCTTCCGGCATCCCATGCCAATGGACATGCCATGGCAAGAAAAAATACTCAGAGCTGGATACTATTGGTTGACCATGGAAGGCGACTATTGCAAACACGTCAAAACCCCGCCACAAGTGTCGGGTATACGCGGACAATATCCATGCGCCGGGTCGACGTTATTGAACGTGCTGTCTTCGCCATGGCCGTTCGCCATGTGGGGAATAGATGTCATTGGCCCGATAGAGCCCAAAGCATCCAACGGACACCGCTTCATATTAGTCGCCATCGACTATTTTACAAAATGGGTCGAGGCTGCCTCATATGTTAGTGTAACTCGCAATGTGGTAGTCAGATTCGTAAAGAGAGAGCTGATCTGCCGATATGGATTACCCAGTAAGCTCATCACAGACAATGGCTTAAATCTTAACAATAAGATGATGTCGGAATTATGTGACCAGTTCAAGATCCAACATCACAACTCATCCCCATACCGACCAAAGATGAATGGAGCGGTCGAAGCGGCCAACAAGAACATTAAGAAAATAATTCGTAAAATGGTTCTCTCATCACGTAGAATGGCATGAAATGCTCCCATATGCATTACATGCGTACGGACCAAATCCGTACATCTACTAGGGCAACGCCATTCTCACTAGTATATGGAATGGAGGCCGTACTCCCAATCGAGGTCGAGGTTCCCTCATTGAGAGTCCTGATGGATGCTAAATTGGAAGAAGCCGAATGGGTCCAGGCCCGGATGGATCAGCTGAACCTAATTGAGGAGAAGAGGTTGACAGCAGTATGCCATGACCAATTGTACCAAAGACGAATGAAGAGAGCATTCGATAAGAAGATCAATCCTCGGGAGTTTCAAGAAGGAGATTTGGTGGTCAAAAAGCTATTGCCTATGCAAAAAGCACTACAAGGGAAATGGTCTCCGAATTACCATGGACCTTATGTAGTTAAGAAGGCTTTCTCCGGAGGCGCCTTGATCTTGGCCGACATGGATGGAAAAGATTTGCCTAACCCTGTCAATTCGGATGCCGTCAAGAAGTATTATGCTTAAAGAAAAGCCCGCTAGGTCGATCGTCAAAAAGACCTAGGCAAAAGTTAGGGCAATGCAAGAAAAAGCTCGCTAGGTCCACCATCATCATTGACCTAGGCAAAAATCAGGGCAATTCAAGTAAGAAGCGGTTTAAACTGAAAACCTGAAAGGGCGGTTTAAACAAAAAACGGCATTAGCAGAACAAATTCGTTCCTCCTGATTAGAAAGGGCAAAGAGGGGTAATAGGCAGTCTCCATCTATACTGGGGCAAATTCATGCTGAGGCAGAAGTGGACAAATATCCATGGTTCTAATGAAAGGTTCAAGACCAGTCTGAGGCAAGCTGGATAAACTGGGGCAAAATTTTGGCTTTTCAGAGGTTGGGTCAACAATGCACGAAGAGATCGCCGAAATGCAATACTAGCACTAATCGTCTCAAAGGCATCACCACCAACCAAAATTAGTTCACCAAACACATCGCCACAAAAACACCCTATGTCTTTCGACTATCTTGTTAATTCCCTATCACATGCAACTGTGTTTTCTCCTGTCAAATGTATATGCAGAATGTAATATCTCATTTTTAATGACAATTGCTGGTTACTAACACTATACCAAAGTAAAAGTTATGTCGAATTTTTCTTAATGACAAGCTCTTTTGACCCAAATATCTTACTAAAGCAGCGCATGCAACTGATATGTCTCCCAAAATCATCAAAGAAACAAACGATGTATAGAATCCAGCTCACTCTGAAGGATCTGATCGGTGCTAGAAGAGAACCGGGGAGTTAGAGTCTGCAAACAAAATCATAAGGTTTCTCTCTGTTCAAACATACAAATACTGCTTTGCTCACTGGCCTACGTTGTCAGGCCATAGCATTACATCTGCATTCCTGTTCACTGGCCTATGTTGTCAGGCCATAGCATCACATCTGCATTCCTGCTCACTGGCCTATGTTGTCAGGCCATAGCATTACATCCTCACATTTCCCGCTCACTGGCCTATGTTGTCAGGCCATAGCATCACATCTACATCTTGCTCACTGGCCTATATTGTCAGGCCATAGCATTACATCTGCATCTTGCTCACTGGCCTATGTTGTCAGGCCATAGCATCACATCTGCATTTCCCGCTCACTGGCCTATGTTGTCAGGCCATAGCATCACCTCTGCATCTTGCTCACTGGCCTATGTTGTCAGGCTAAAGCATCGCATTTTTTACTTTTCTGCCCACTAGCCTATGTTGTCAGGCTAAAGCATCACATCTTTGATTTACTGCTTTTTAGGCCTATGTTGTCAGGCCGTCCTAGGTTGGATTTACTGCTTTTTAGGCCTATGTTGTCGAACGTAGATTAGATTTATGGTTTCGAGGCCTATGTTGTCGACCGCCCTAGGTTAGATTTCTTGCTTTTAGCCTATGTTGTCGGAGCCGCCCAGGTTAGATTTCTGCTTTTCAGGCCCTATGTTGTCGCCGCCTAGCTTAGATTTATGCTTTTCGGAGCCTATGTTGTCGGCCGCCCTAGGTTAGATTTACTTTCCAGGCCTATGTTGTCAGGCCGCCCTAGGTTAGATTTACTGCTTTTCAGGCCTATGTTGTCAGGCCGCCCTAGATTAGATTTACTGCTTTTTAGGCCTATGTTGTCGGCGCCCCTAGATTAGATTTACCTTTTTTAGGCCTATGTTGTCGCTGTCGTAGATTAGATTTACTACTTTTCGGAGCCTATGTTGTCGAAGCCCCTAGGTTAGATTTCTTGCTTTTAGGCCTATGTTGTCAGCTTTCTATAGATTAGATTTATTGCTTTTCAGGCCTATGTTGTCAGTCGCCTAGGTTAGATTTACCGCTTTTCAGGCCTATGTTGTCGGGCCGCCTAGCTTAGATTTCTTGCTTTTCGGACCTATGTTGTCGAGCCGCCCTAGGTTAGATTTATCAAGCTTTTCGCCTATGTTGTCGAGCCGCCCTAGGTTAGATTTCTGCTTTTTCAGGCCTATGTTGTCGTCCGTAGATTAGATTTACTTGCTTTAGGCCTATGTTGTCGGGCCGTCCTAGCTTAGATTTATCGCTTTAGGCCTATGTTGTCGGGCGCCCTAGATTAGATTCTTGCTTTTCGGGCCTATGTTGTCAAAGCCGCCCTAGATTAGATTTACCGCTTTTTAGGCCTATGTTGTCGAGCCGCCTAGATTAGATTTATCGTTTTTTAGGCCTATGTTGTCGTCACGTAGATTAGATTTATTCGCTTTTTAGGCCTATGTTGTCGAACCACCCTAGGTCAGATTTATTGCTTTTTAGGCCTATGTTGTCAGGCCGCCCTAGGTTAGATTTACTGCTTTTCAGGCCTATGTTGTCGGCGCCCTAGCTAGATTTACGCTTTAATTATGTTGTTAGGCCGCCTAGGTTAGATTCTTGCTTTTCGAGCCTATGTTGTCGAGCCGCCCTAGGTTAGATTTCTGCTTTTCTGTGCCTATGTTGTCGAAATTTATAGTAGATTAGATTTATTGCTTTTTAGGCCTATGTTGTCAGTAGTCCTAGCTTAGATTTATCGCTTTTAGGCCTATGTTGTCCAGTCCGCCTAGATTAGATTTATCGTGCTTTGCCTATGTTGTCGAGCCCTAGATTAGATTTACCGCTTTTAGGCCTATGTTGTCAGGCCGCCGTAGTTTAGATTTACTGCATTTTAGCCTGTGTTGTCAGGCCTCCCATGCTTAAGTCTCATACAATTTCAGCATCACAACACTCTTGGAGTTTTCTTTTCAAAAAAGTTTGTCTCGGACATGAGGTGTTCACGTCTTTACTCATTTCCTACCACGATAATTCAGAGAATCGCTTCTCACATTATCTAGTAAGGAAACAAGTAAAGAGGGGCAAACTGTAAACACCCAATTATGTCCGAGACCCTCTTTTAGGTGATTAATCCAAAATGAATTAATTTATAGTCAAAGGAAAGAATTCAAAACTAATAATCCAAATCAGAAAAACGAATAACAAATAACAGAAAACAGAAAACACAAAACACAAAACAGAAAACAGACAAAAGTTTTTAGATTTTTAGCTAAACTTAAATCAAAACAATAAACATTAACTAAAAAGGGGGAGAAAAAAAGAAAAATAATAAAAATCTAGAAAATCAAAAATTAAAACAAAAAACAAATAAAAATAAAAAATAAAGGAAAGTGAGTGACAATAAGAAAGTCTATAAAATTAATTAAACTAAAAATTGAAATTTTGGAAAAATCAAATAAAAGGGTATTTGTGGAATAAATAAAAATTGAAACAAAATAAATGCTGGAAAATAGATAATTAAAAAGGGAAGAATAATAAGATAAGAAAAGTTCTGGAAATTAATCAAAAATCAAAAATTAAAAAAAAATTAATTCTGGAAAATAAATGAAAATAGATAAACAGAATATATAAACAATTAAAGCAATTAAAAGAAAAAAAAAACAAACAAGAGAAGGCAAAAGGAGAAGGGAACTCTATTAGATATAAAAGCTCAGCAGAGAGAAAGGTGTGGGGGGCTTCTTTTTGGGATTTTTGGGGTGGTTTCTTTCTCTGGAGAATTAGAAGGAGATTTCGAAAGGCTGCTGAAAGTAAGAGAGGAGCAGAAAGAAGAACGAAAGCGAAGAAGAGAAAGAGTTGCAAGAATCGCTCATCACATAAAATTGGAGGCTCAAAATCTCTGCAGAGGCACGACCCGATTTCATCAAACAGGTTAGCATAGCAAGAATTTGGTAGCCTTTGGATACATTCGATTCTTGAAATAACTGTATCTCAATAAGGTGAAGCGAGAAACCTGTTCTTGCATGAATTCTTCTTGATTTCCTGATAATTGAACGCGCCTAAGTTAATTTGCATACGATCTGTGTAATGCTTGAGGAATATAGATGTCCAGGAATTCAATCTGATGTTTGTGTAACTGAATCGTGCTCGGTCATGGAATGAGAGCCTCTGCTTCCCCCTACATGTTGATACTGCATGAACATGATCCAATAGGGTTGACAGAGATGCATGAATGATGTTTAAACGTTGCCCTGTTCTGGTTTCAAGAGTCTTGTTCAGAATGTGCATGAAAGCTTGATAAAATCGAATTTCCAAATCCCCAAAGAGCAATTGGCTTCGTTTTCTGTGTATGTTTAGCCCGGCCATAGGTATGAGGAGTACCTAGTATGTATAATGTTACCAATTGGTTGAATATTCAAAAGCAAGCTTAGCCAGAAAAAAAAGAGTGAAAGAGCTAAGAAACTCGTAGATTAAAACCTGTAGGTGGCTTCCCAATAACTTACTATTGATTAGGAAATGAATGAGACAAATTTGATTTAATTAGGAGTAGCCAACTAAGAGTAAATTGGGGAGGACTTCAAACTAAGCACCAAGCTCAGACTACCTTTCGAGATCATTGGGTTAACTGTTGTGGCACCCAGACGTGATCCAGTGGTAGGAGGCTTGGACCATTTACTCTAAACGAGACAGAGTAAAGAGCTCTCCTAAGGGTGCCCCGACGAATGCACATCCCCAAAAGAAGCACATACACCATCTCCACTTTAGATCTGTCTTAACAAATTATAGGAAGGGCATTCATTCTGCTAAGGGCAAATTGTTCAGTTGCCTCAGGCTGATAATCAGAATTCAAGCTTAACTGAATTATGCTTATTAGACTGGTTGCCTAGAATGATGGACTCTGCATAAGATAGTGCAACCTAGAATACGTAGGAGGGGACAATTAGTGAGGTGGTAGTGACTCATATTGGCCCACTTAATCTGCATAATTCAGCTGCTTGGGCAAACTTCACTCATATGGCAAGGCATGCCAAAGTCAGAAGAAGGAAGACCTCCACCTGACCAAGGCCTACACTCGGTGTGATTGGGCAGCACCTTGTTCAAAACCTTAGCCATGACCATCGTAGGAGAGTGACAAGTCGGGTACAACGCATGAAAGTTTAGTTGAACTTCACAAGCAAATAGCGAGCTCAAGAATAGAGTTGGAAAATAGGGGTTGAACGTCATGCAGTTCATGCAGAGAAAGAGGCTCACCTTAAGACTAAAACATGAGGGATATTATCTCGAATGGGTAGTGGGCTCAGTGGTTAGAGCGCTTATACACACCCTCCTGGCCTCCTCCTTCAATCCTAAACTAAAGCCCTTCCTGATTTTGCTTCCTTATTTGTCCTAAACTGGCTAAATACCCAAAATGCCCCTAAACAATTCACTAGTTCCAATTCTGTCCTCACCTCCTAAATACCCAAAATGCCCCAGCGAAATTCCATAATCCCCATTTTGTCCTCAAACAATAAAATTACCAAATACCCTTAGGAATTCATGTAATCCCTACTCTGTCCCCATTTTATAGAAAATTTAAGAAATTAAATAAAAATTTCAGAAAATTAATAAAAACATAGAAAATTTAGGAAATTAAATAAAAATTTCAGAAAATTAATAAAAACATAGAAAATTTAGGAAATTAAATAAAAATTTCAGAAAATTAATAAAAGCATAGAAAATTTAGGAAATTAAATAAAAAATACAGAAAATAATTAAAGAAAACTAAAAAAATACATTAGGAAATTCAGAAAATCCATAAACATTAATAAACATCTAAATACAGAAAATTTCTGGAAATAAAAAAGGGAACGAAAAATCTTTTTCAAAGTTTTCTTTTATTCAAAATTGATGCCTTCCACAAAATATTTCTGTTTCTTAAAAAATCTTTTTTCAAGTATTTTAGGATCTTCGAGTCTCACGCAATGGGCTCTAAATGGGAACTCGCGGTTTACCCGCAGCCAACATTTAGTAGTTCATATAGGTCTTTGTGCTGCCTTAGCCGCCTCAGGCTCAGGTATGAGTGGACTTGAGGTCCTTTCAAATAAAAATATAAATATATATCTTTTTTCTCGATATTTGGGATTCTAGGCCTCACGCAATGGGTTTTTAAATGGGGAACTGCGGTTTACCCGCTCGTTCAACATTTAGCAAGATATGAGTCCCCCGTGTCGCCTTAGCCGCCCGCCTTGTGCATGAGTGGGCCAAAGACCCCTCCTAAAACTAAAACTCCTTTTCGAATAGCAAAGTCTTCTAACTTTTTCTCAAAAATAAGATCTTAAAAATAATCTTTTCTTAAGCATTTTTTTTGAAGGTCAATCCTTCACAAACCAAATAATCTCCTCTTAAGCATTTTTGAAGGTCAAGCCTTCATACGACTAGAACTACGTAAGCCTTGAGTTTCCCATTGCACCGGGGAATACGTAGGAGCAGGATCAAGTCCTGTCAGGCTAACCTCCATCAATTTATTTTTCGCTTTAAAGGGATCAAACATTTTCAAAATCACGCACTCAGTTTAAGGGTACCGTTCTTCGGAACGGGCAAGTAAGGTGCCTAATACCTTCCTTATTTGTAACCGACTCCCGAACTTAGAAGCTCATTCTTGAGTCAGGGTTTTTTCCAAATATTTTTCCCTTGAATAAAAATTTGGTGGCGACTCCACATTCAAAACAATATTCATCCCAAATTTTTAGCGAGTTCGTCGTCTCGTCGGAATCACGGTTGCGACAAAATAATAGGTGCACATACGATATAATTTTCTAATAATTCTACCAAACTCAAGCATGAAAAAACGCTTCAATTGTAGAACACTTAAAAAATATACCATGATATCAAAGAATTAGGCAAGTGAACTACTCAAGCTTTGGCAACCATGATATTCTGTAATAACATATCAACCATGAAACTAGCTAGCAATCTATTAAGTGTTGAGGAAACTAGCAGCAATGGATTTAAACTACAGAAGACGACGGCGTGCTAGTCATTAAAGAAGGGTGCTACCTACCTAGCGACAGAGGATGACGGAGGATAGACAACAACGTGCGCTTCTCCTCTGTTTCAGAAAATGGCGTGCTTCGCAATGACGTTCGGACGACAGCGTAGGGACTTATGCTTAGAGACAGCGACATCCTTGGCAATGACGAGGGACTTATTCTAGGGCTAGAAGGGAGGAGGACGACAATGAAGTTTTTAGACTTATGCTTAGAGACAACGATCACATCAGGTTTAGAGGAGGGAAAGGAAATTTTACGTTGGTGGTTACAAAGAACTGACATAGAAAGCACTTATTACATCGGTTACTCTACTTAACCGATGTAAAAAAGCTTAAAAATGTACCACTTTCTACATCGGTTGCTTTATAACCGATGTAAAAAGTTTGAACTTTATTTGCAAAAATGCCATCACCTACTTTTCTACATCGATTGTAGAGTAACCAATGTAAAAAGTATCAACTTTATTTTAAAAAGTACTACCATCTTTTTTCTACCTCGATTCATGGACAATCAATATAAAATCCTATTATAAAAAGTTATTTTTCTACTTGTGAAGATTTATAAGCATACAATCATGATTATGAGAAGCCCATTAATCATACATCATCCAGTTATCACAATTTGACTTTAAACCTGGGAACTTTGCACGAGATCACCGGTTCAAACCTCAATGCTACCATTGTACCAAAAAAAGTACACATTGCCTTCAAAATTATCTAAATTAGGTTTAAACACGTGGCAAAGCATCCGGTGAAATTTTAGTTTTTAACTTCATTAAGATTTGTTGCATTTAAAACATCCAATTATTCTAAATCTTTAACACTGAGGTTACCAAATTTTTCTACAAGTATACTTATATATATATATATATATATATATATATATATATATATATATATATATATATAAATTTACAAAAACTTTCTTTTGAATATTCAGTCATCATTAAAAAATATTTTATGAAATAAATTTAAATTCTTGCTTACAAAATTCATATTTTTTTAAATAATTGTTGATATATTGAAATTTGATAACTTTAAGATAAAAAAATTTAAAATTAATTTTACATTTATTAGTAATTTATAATGACGTAAATATATATATGTTATAATTAAGGTTGCAGGTGGTAAATAAAAAATATAATAAAATAAGTTTGTATAAAGTAATATTTAATAACTTAGAAAATATTATGGAGCGGCAATCAATTTTGTTTAATTTAAAAAAATTAAAAAATTTATTTAAAATAATCTTTAAAATTAGTTTACGAATTAAAGTTGAATTTGGTATTTCTTTCCGGTAGGAAAGGTATTAATACCCTACACTATTTATTTTAAAAATAGTTATCTTAAATTGATTAAAGAAATTTATTTTAACTTTAAAGTATTTATTTAAATTCTTAAATATATAATATTTTATAAAACAACATAAAACCATACGAAAAATATAATTTTAAATAATCTAAGAAAAATAATAAAATAAATATTTAAAAATAAATGATAAAATAATAAAGAAGTAACAAAAATTAAAAGAGAAGAATTAAATATCAAATAAATAAAAGGAAAAAGATATTTACAAGATTTTGACGTGTGAAAATAATGTGCACCTGTGTATCCGTAGAAACTCAGTCAACTTAGTTCTAACTGTTTCATTTGTTGAAGAATAAATTGGAAAAGCATTGAAGAATTTTTTTAATGTTAAATTTTGAAGAAATGATTATTTTAAATTGAAAAATACCATTTAAAAGGAAAAAAGTTGTTTAAAATATTAAAATTAAAATTTTCATACATTATTTTGATAATTTTATTTTTAAAAAAATTTAAAATAGGAAATTTGACAGAATTTGTAAAATTCAAAACATTTTGATAAAGGTTTAACTTTTTTAAAAAAAATTAATTTAAAAATATTCTAAATCCATATATAACGTGAAATTTAACAGATATTTTAAGAGTCTAAAAGTATATGTGATAATAGGATATACTATATATATAAATTTAAGGTTTATTATATAAAATTTAGAATTAAATTTTTTTATTAAATAATAAAATATTTAATTTTTAATTTAAAAATATTTTAATTTCATATAAAAATTTATTTATCAAATAATAAAAATTTTAATTTTTAATTTAAAAAAGATCTTAAATCCATATATACATGGAATTTAAAATAATAGACGGTTGAATAATAAAAATCTTTATGATTCTAAAAATTATATGATGATAAACTATACTGCACCTACAAATTTAAGATTTGTTACAAAAGATTTAGATTTAAAATTTATTTGATATATTTATAATATAATAATAAATATATGAATTTATAAAGATAAAGAAAAATTAACTTTCAAGATCATAACGAAGAACAAAAAAGTTTACAAATAAAAAATATTAAAATAAAATATAATCATAAAATAAAAAATGTAATTATTAATTATTTTTATTATTATTTATATTTATTATTATTAATATTAAAATTATTATTACTATTATTATTATATAATAAATTATTATATTATATTTTATATAGGATTACATGATACATTACTATATATAATGTTATGTTTGGATAAAGGTTATAATAGATAAAAAGAGAAAAATTATATTTATATATAGTTTTTATATAAAAGACAAAAAAACATAAAAAATTATTAAGGTGTTGATGTATTATTATGCAGTAGCAAGTTATGGCATATTAGTAGCGCTAAATTTCACGTTCTTTCTATCATTGGGATAGAAAATAAAAATTCGTAGATAAAGATAAAAGGGTAAAATTATGTGAATGGGGTGGTGTTGTATCATCATATGATTTTTGTTTTATATTTAAATTGTATCTTGGAGTTATTATTAAATTATTATTTTATGTTATGAAACGTTTTTATAAAATATGGTTATTAAAAATATAGTATAATTTTATTTTAAATTTTTATTAAAAATGTGAATTTCATTGTAATAGCATGTGATATACATGCAAGTTCGATTATTACTTTTTTAAAATAATACTTATCTAAATTGGTATTTTTTAACAATGGAAGTTCAATCTCATACAAGAATACAACTCAAACATATTTTTAATCATTTCTTCATAAAAATATTCATAAATATAAATCTTATGCATTCTTTAGATCATGTTCTCATCATAACATATATATGATTTAATTCTTACATGTTTTATTCCTTATACATAAATTAATCTCTTTCTCCAATCACTCTCAGTGGCAGTTTCAATTAAGGTATACCATTAAAAATTTAGTCAAATAATATCTTCCACTTGTCTACTACTCCACCTTCTGATCTAGGATACGAGCTCATTCCAAGTAATCATCACCATCATAAATTTGGAAGACTTATAACTTCCCCATAAAAGGATTTATTTGAAGTCATAAGACTTCATCATAGAAGGTTACGTACCTTTTTGTTATCATAGAAGGACCTACTACCTTTTGAGTGTGCACAAGTACTAGACTTAGCATACTAGGAGTAGTGTTAAGTTTTCATATAAGATTCTTCTTTAATATCAAATCATGGATCATATAGACATACGCAAGTCATCATATCATCCAAGAGATCACATAAGTCATTACATCACTCAAGAGAGAAGATAATATATTTACACATATCGAGACATGCTTAAGCATCACTATGATAAATAAGACATTAATAGTTACTCAAAAAATTGTTTTCTTCATAAAATATTTACTTAAGCATGGTCCTTAAACTTTGGATAGCATGCACATTTCTTCTAAAGTTTTCAAGTTGACCTTGTTCTTTATATTTTATGATATGTTTCTTAAGGGAAACCTACACAACTCAACATTTCTAAGTTTTTCTTGTCCTTTCCTTTTATTAAATGTTTTGTTGGTATTTTTCTTATCATTATGTTTGTATTGGCCGAATGGTCTTTTCCCCTCTCAAGTGGACTTTTTGTTCATCTAGATTTCATGACCACTTTTATTTCTCAAATTCATTCATAAGAGAGATGAACATGTAGATTCGTATTCATTAAATATTATTTATCTCAATTCTAATCTCTCGTAGCCAAATGACCTCTTCTAACCCCACAAAATTTTGTGTTCATCTTTCTAAGCCTTTATGGTCAAACATTCAAATTCAAAGCCTAATGAAAATAATTCTTTAGTCCTTGCCCATTAATTTCTTTTACTAGCTTGATTACTAATTTAGGTTAAATTATTCATATCTTAGCTCACTAAGTCCATTTGTTTGGAATCACTTTTGTAACTTAAATTACCTAGTAACCTTAATAAATTTTTAACTTCTTGTTACTGTTTTTTCAAGAGTATGGCCAAATGGCCAATGTTACTTTATAAGGCCACTTAATTTATTTTTCTTATCTCTAAAGATTGTTTCTTTTAATATATTTTCTTATGTTGTTAAACTAATTAGTCTTACAAATTTCTCAACCTTTTCTTTCTTAATCTTGAGGCTTTGGCCGAATAGCCATTCTTGCTCACTAAGATCTTTGAATTTATTTTTCTTTAGTTCCATAGGCATGTCCTTTAGGCTAAAACTTGTAAAATGTATTGGTTTTCACATCCTAATAAATTTTAAGTCATTATTTTCTCCTTATTAGTGTACTTGGTCGAATGGTCATTTTGTGCCCAAGATGACATTTTTATCATTTTTCTACTAACATAGTACCTAGATCCACAGTCTAATCACTTAGTGAATGAGTTTAATCTCAAATTCAACCAAGTACTAATCCTTAGTCCATGGTCCTTGTCCTTGTAAAGCTTGGAACTTTTCTTACAATTTCCATACCCATAACTCCTTTTCTTAGTCTTTTGGTCACAAGGATCTAGGCTTTAACTTTCCAAATTTAATCTTTGTAACTTACTCTTTAAAATTTTGGGTTTATGCTCATAAAAGTCCAGATCTAAGTCTTTCAAGTATTAAAGATCAAAACTTTAACCTACCAACAAAATAGTTACAAGCTTTAACTTTTAGAAGAAATAAGACACCACATAAACCAATATAACTCAAAATTAGACAAGGCTTTCAAGATTTTCTCAAGATGTAGATCCACCATCACTTGGTCATATTTTAAGACTTTCTAAACATCTTAAATCTCTCCCAAAAACATTTAAAAGTCATTTTCAAGAAGATTTAACTTATTAAAATGCTTAAGGAGTTCCAATAAGCACTTTAAGTCATTAAAGCTTTACTTTGAGCTCTAAAAATTATTTAAAAAGTAGAAAGATATTTTCAGCCCCTTGATGGTCCCACACGAAATTTATTCAAGCGAAAAGAAGGAGGCTTGCTTGCTTAGTGTTTGAGCTTAAGCTTCAAATATGGAAGCTTAAACATAGTTAGATTTTGGCTTAGGGAAGTTTAAAGATGAAAATTGATCTTAGAAAAGTTTCATAAGTGTTTAGATGAGTGATTTTGCTGCAATGAGTATGACTAGAACCTTAGTAAATTTCTTCCACCTCACAAGTAGTTACTTAGGGATTAAATTTTTAACTAAGGACAAAATGACTTTTTCATTAATAAATTTTCCTTTCTGTAAACACTGAATTATGTCTGAAGCCTCCCATTTGTTAAATTAATCAAAAAACCCATAATAACTTAAATAATCAATAAACATTAAAGTTAATAAAAAGAAAAACAAAAGAAAACAGAAAGCAGAAATACAGAAAGCAGAAAGACAGATAGACAGAGAAACGGACGACAGAATAAATAAATAAATAAAATGAAAATAAGAAAAAAGTAATAAAATAAATAAAATAAAATAAAATAAAAATGTGAAATTAAAAAATAAAAACATAATAAATTTAGAATCAGAAAAATAAAATAAAACAAAAGATTAAGGGAAATAATAAAATCTAGAAAATAAAAATATAATAATAATAATAAAAAAAATAAAAAAAATATAATATTAATAATTAATGATTAAAAAATTAAGAACAAGGAAAAATAAATAAAAAGAACCAAGAAATAATTTAAAAAAGAAATTAAATAACCAACTAAAAAATAAAAATAAAGGAAAGTGAAAGATAATAAATAAGGAAAATTTAAAAAATAGAAAAACAAAAAAACAAAAAAAAAATAGAAAATGAATTAAAACATATTCAATAACAGAAAAACAAAAATTAAAACAAAAAGGGGAGAAAGGGAATGTAATTACTTAAATTTGTTAGGACCGGTAAAGTAGTTAAGGGGCAATTGATTCAAATTTGTGCCTATAAATAGAAAAAAAAGAGATTTAGCAGGGCCTTTCTTTGGGGGGGGGGGGATTGGTTAGTTTTCAGAGATCAGCTTCCTTCTTTTCCCTCTCCCTATCTCGGTTGGCAAAAAAATTTTCTTTTCACCTGCCCCTGGCTTCTCTCTTTGGCTCCAGAGTTTTTTTTCAAAGCGATCCCAGTCTCATGAGAAGTAGAAAATGCATCCACGATTAATGAATCCAACGACGGAACCTGCTCCATATCAACCAGAGAATCCCTATTCTAACACTCACATCATCCAAATTCTAGAGACCACTGCTAGTTCTTACTCAATTCCGCATTAATCTCCAGTGAAGAAGAACTCTACCTAGGTGGATTCCAGGTTTGTGTTAAGCTTGCACATAGAGCCTTTTTCTATAAAATGGAGTAAGGCTTGAATGAGGATAAAACGTTGTGGTTGCTGCACTTGCTTATTTTCCATTCCTTGAATCATGACTATCGGTTGAATGACTCCAGTTCAGGTGAAATTGGATCTAAGTTTATCTTCAGCATGAAATTTCTATGGAGAAACCATTTTAATATGAATCTTGTATGTGAAATTCCATGCCTGAAATGCGTTGAGAATATCCCTGTCTCTCTGCATAAAATTAAATTAGATTTAAAAACTTGCATGCGGTTGATTGAAGTTTCTATGTTTTGATTATGTGGTTGAGAGATATAATGTCAGGAACATAGTTCCCCTACCTTAACTCCTACTACAACAGTGAGTGTCAAACTTGTATAAATATTGAGATGAGATCTCAAGCCGTAGAGCGTAGCCAAAATGACAAAACAAACTTCTGAATCGAAATCTTGAAATTAAGAAAACCTGCAAAAGGAAAAAAGAAGAAATTGCCAAACCTTGAACTCATATATTAAGGCAGATAATGATAAGAATTGACAAAAGGTAGTCTGATAAGGAACTAGATAAACCTGTATTAGTAGGCCTATGTCAAATAAGGAATGTTCCAAATCATCATACTTGCCCCATGCTTGTTGTAGTCTGAGTTTGTCAGGCGTAGTCCTAGGGGGCGCTCACCTATGGTACTGAACAGAGTAAATATGATACTGGGAACGTGCAATGGGCGTGCCACTGGTTGGAGTCTATTTAGAAGGCTGGTGACCCCAAATTGAGAAGAACATAGAGGGTCAGACGTAGTAAGATGTCCAACACTCGTGCATAGTCCGATCATGCCTCAAAGCATCACAGGAAACCCAATGGTAGACTCCAGATTTCAGCATAATATCTAGTAAGGATTGAACCAGTGTTCCCAAAAGATCTCAAGCCTCAAGGCCTACCCAGCTTTATAGGCAAGGTTAAATTTCCATGGATGTCTCCATCACCTTCAACAAGATACCTTCAACATAACCCATTGTGCCCTATGCATGTTGAGACATTAATTTGGTCAAAAGGGACGATTTTATATGTTCGGTAGAGTAGTGTTTGGTAATGGAGAAGCTAACGGGCTGCATTCACAGACTACACTGATCTGGTCTAGATGCTGAAAGCATCACTAAATATAGGCTATCTCTTACTTGAATAGAGTGGAAAATCCAAGCTATTACTTCACAGTAGCCTTCAACCCAACTTGCTGTGGTCCCGTGATAGCTGTCGGGATGGATGAGAGACGATATGGGTTCCCTTTTTGATTCAAATGAAGGCCCATTAATCACAGGGCAAAGAGTGCAAAATTGGGAATCACCTTTCTAGCATGTTGTCCTCCATCCAATGGATGAGTAGCCTCCTATGCAAACTATCCAGCAAACAAAGTGGACTTGAGCATTCCACCAACAAGTGATTTTAAGAATCATCACCCACTTAGATAAAGGCACGCAACACTAATTTACTCGCTGTTAGTGCAAGTTCTGAGGATCTCGACCCCTGTGAGTTTGAGTTGCAGTTGAAGGAGATTCTCTCCCACATGCAGCTGGGTAAGGAGTAGGCCAACTTCACCCTACTTATACTAGCCCCAAACCGCTCCATCATACAGCCAAGGCATCCCGCAACCATGTGGATCCTTGATACTTCAGAAAGCAAAGCTAACATTCAAGGCTGGGCCATATCATGTGCATGAGCTTTGAATAATTTTGATACGTCATTTGACAAATTTCCACACGGGCTTGCGTTAAAATTAATTTGGGGTGTTATAGACTCAATTAGAGGCGCGATCTATTGGCTAAGCACACTACCAGTAGCCCTCCAGGTTCGAACCCCAAGTGTAACTTTTTTTTTTTAAAAAATAAAACCCCACATGATAGCTTGGGGTCGTGGGTAGCATTGGTTCAAAATTGGGCCCCACTATTTCCAACTTTGAGTGTAGTTAACTGATTTCTGCATCTTTGTCCATACCTTGGGCCACATCCACATCCTCAACATAATGGGCTTGACTTTTCGCACCCCCTTTTTTCTTTATGCACCCCCCTTTTATTTTTTGAAATTTTTTTATTACCATTTTACCCTTAACACCTTCCCATCTCTTCCGCAAAAATTTTTTCTCTTCCGCAAGTATTCGTCTGTTCCGCAAATTAATTTACGGAATGCAAAATGTATTCCGTAAATTAATTTGCGGAATGTAATTTTTTGTTTTCCGTAGATTAATTTACGGAAGGTTACATTTTACATTCCGTAATCTAATTTGCGGAACAAAAAAATTACATTCCGCAAGTTTATTTACGGAATACACTGATGCATTCCGTAAACTAATTTGCGGAAAGTCTTTAACGTTCCGCAAAATTGGTTTCGCGAGAATACGAAGTCCGTTAGTCTATCAATGCTCCTTCTCGACGTTTCTCCCGAGGTTTTTTATTTTTCTTAGTTTTTTCCCACCAAAGCAGAACATATGAATTCAATTAATAAGGAAGAAGATGTAATAATGGGAAACAGAAATGAGAAAGAAAAAAAAAAGGAGTAGGAGGAATACGGGGAAAGACGGAGGAGGAAGGAAGGAGGAAGGAGGAGGGAGGAAGGAGAAAGAAGTTTAATAAACAGGGGTATTTTTGTCTTTTCATACATGAGGGGGGCGCAAAAAGAAATTTTGGGGGGTGCAAAAAAGCAATCCCCCAACATCATAGGCTACTTAACTCCTACGATCAAATCAGCCCATGTATAGGATCGTGCCATGCTATTAATTAAATGTTTGATTTGGGTCACATTGTTGTACCCTTAATCTGGATCGTTGCTTTGCCAATTGGGTTATCCCAAATTTGGCTATGTCAATTGGGCCTAGGAGGAATGCTAGGAAAAAAAATCGGGCTGCTTGGTCACATCTATGTTCTTGCCCCTACAAAGACCGATTGGGCCATACCTCTTACCAATTTCTAATTGGGCACCATGAGAATCAAAATGTCTAGCCAATTCCCTTTACAGTTAATTTGTTTAATTTTTTTAATTTGAAACCAAATTCTTTGTTCTTTAGATTAAGTTTAATTCTTCCCCTTAGATGTGAATCAAACTCAATGCTTTCCTTCGATTTTAAAATCAAATTCAATTCTTCAAGATTCATATCAAATTCAACTCTTCAAAATTTCAAATTCTTTTTTTTTTAAAAAAGAAATTTTCAAATTAAATTCTTTTTTCTTTAAAATGCAAATCAAGTTCAATTCTTCAAAATTCAAATCAAATTCCTTTTTAAAATTCAAATTAATGTTTTTTTTTTGCCGAAATGCAAATCGGATTCAATTCCTTTTCTCAAATCCAAATCGAGTCTAAGTCTTTTTCTTAAGTTTTAAATCAAGCTCGTTCTATTTCAAGCTCAAGTTCAAGTCAAGTTCAATTTCTCAAATTCAAAATCAAAATCATTTCATTTTAAGTTCACTTTAAATCAAGTTCGTTTCATTTCAAGTTCATTTTAAATCAAGTTCATTTCATTTCAAGTTCATTCTAAATCAAGTTCATTTCTAATTCAAATTCAAAGTCAAGTTCATTTCAAGTCAAGTTCATTTTTATTTTAAATCAAGCCCAATTCTTTTTGAAATCCTAAGTCTCACGCGGTGAACTCTAAAATAGAATTGGCGGTTTCACTGCTATTCAACGTTGAGAGATTCATATGGATCCCAGTGCAGCCCTCGTTTTCCTCGGATCCTGTGTATATGTGGACTAAGGATTTTTCTCTAAAGTATTTCCAAAATACTCAATTCCTTTTTTAAACACCTCTGAAGGTCAAGCTTTCACATCAAAACTACGTAAGCCTGAAGCCTATCGCACCTGTGGAATACGTAGGAGCTTTGACTGTCCCCAAAGCCAACCTCCATCAACCTATTTATTTTCACATTAATTAAGAGATCAGATAATTTTCAAAAATCACACACTCAATTTAAGGGTACTGTTCTTCGGAACGGGTGAGTAGGGTGCCTAACACCTTCCCTATTCATAACCGACTCCCGAACTTCGAATCTCTTCCTCTAGTTAGGGTTTTTTCCAAATCTTTTTCCCTTAAATAAAAATTTGGTGGCGACTACACATAATTAATTAATATTCATTTCAAATTTTAGCAAGTTCATCGTCTCGTCGTGATTACGGATGCGACACTTTCAAATTTAATTGTAAAATATGAGCAATTATCCTTTAAGATTAATCATAGTTTATTTATCGTAATCATGGTTTATTTAACCTAACTATGATTAATGTTTAACTTAACAATGGTTACTTTTATCTTTCTTTATAAATGTTTTTGTTCCTTATGCCATTATGGCTTGGTGACTCATGGTGCTGAGTCATTTTCTCATTTAAAACCTGTGAATTTTCATGCATGATGATAGGCTCCAAGTTACAGGTGCCTGACAGTTTTTGGCCCTTTTGAGCTTTCGGGAGTACTTTGTTCATTTTCTAAAAACTTTATCAAAAAAATTTCTAAACTATTTTGTTGATTTTTTTAACCCTTAATAATTTGTTCCCCACTTGTTTCTAAGTCATTTTTTATTTATTTGGAAACATTTTAGCCCTTATAGAAGTCAAGGCTCTATAAAGGCATTTTGAGCATTTTAGTGGTGTTTTCGCTCTTTCTTTGACTCTAAATTTTCTTCACAATATTCTAACCCCTATTGATGAGTTCTAAGTCTTTAGAATATTTTCTATCTTTCTATTTTGAGTTGTCTGTGCATTATCCATTGTTGTCCTAGCGCAAGGGTATTTTAATTATTTTACCGAAAGATTTCTACTTTCTCTAAATTTTTATTTCTATCTCTACCTTCCTTTTGGTTAGAATGAATTCGTGATGTTGGAAGTATATCATTGAAATTTTTGGGGAGTTACAGGTGTTCTTATAGAACCGTCAAATGGGTCAGCCCTTAGTTATTCAGTCCTAGCCTTGTGGGTTAAGGCCAAGAAAGCCTACAACGCCAGTCCAATATATTAAAAACCCATAGGGCCAAATGGGCTAAGGCTAGTCCATGAGCCAACCCTTACATAAAAAGCCAAATTAAAGAAGAAAGGAAATATGCATATACTTATGGCATCAAATGAAAATGGAACATAGCAAAGCTGGATTAAGATCCTTCATGTTTAAACATGTAACATTCATCTACTACATTCATCAACTACATTCGTAAGCTGAACTCAACAAGAATATGAATATGATGAAAGAAATCAGGAATGAACTATATCTAACAAAATCATATGAAAGATAAAATAGGTATATGAATTAAAATTTCAAGACCATCCACAACACCATCATATTCAATCTTAATAACTTGGAGTCGTCTATAACCAAGACTAGTGGTAGTTCACAAAGAATATTACAAACATTAAAATTAAACTTCAAGATAATAAGCGTTTAAATTTAAAGAACATAAGAAGATAACTCAACAATAAATATCTCTATTGCACAAATTCAACAAACTTCCCAATGAACAAATAGATGACCCATGTCCCCGCGGTTATAAAACAGTAAATAACTCCAAAACATAGAACACTAAATTTTCCTCAACATAAATAAAAACCTGTCGCAACCGTAATTCCGACGAGACGACGAACTTGCTAAAATTTTGAATGAATTTATTTTGATTATGTGTGTGGAGTCGCCACCAAATTTTTATTTAAGGAAAAAGTTTGGAAAAACCCTAACTTAAAGATGAGATTCAAAGTTCGGGAGCCACAGAAGGAAGGTGTTAGGCACTTACTATTGTTCAAGAACAAGATCTTTAAACCGAAAAGGGATTATTTGAAAATAGTTTGATCCCTTAATTAATGTGAAAATAAATAGGTTGATGGAGGTTAGCCTGACAGGACTTGATCTTGCTCCTACGTATTCCCTGGTGCAATGGGAAACTCAAGGCTTACGTAGTTCTGGTTTGAGTTGAAGGCTTGACCTTCAAAAGGTGTTTGAATTGAAAAGTGAATGCATTGTTGTCTTTTGTGAAAATATTTTAAGAGTGCGATCCCAATCCACCTATGCACAGGGCCCAAGACAACTATGGCTGCACTTGGACCCATACGGACCTCTAAACAATGAACAGCAGAAAAAGCTACGAGTTCATTTTTAGGGTCCATCGCGTTAGATTAAGGAAAGCAAAAATGAGATTTTTATTTAATCGTTTTCTTGATTTATGAATATTGGAGGCACGTAGGCTTAATCAGACTTTTGGGATTTTTAGGGGTCAAATTGTGAATATTGAAAGTTTAGGGGTCAAAACGCAAATATGGAAAGTTCGAGGTCAAAACATGAATATGGATAGTTCGGGGGTCAAAATGTAAATATGGAAAGTAGAGGGACCTAACTGCAATTTTAAGAAGTTTAGGGGGCTTGACTGCAGTTTGAAGGATTTGGAGGGCTAGACTGTAATTATGGAGGTTGTAGGGGCTTGATGGTAATTATTGGAAATGTGGTAGGGCTCCAATATGGCTTTGTTTGGCTTGCATGGCTCGACCCTACAGTGGTTGGCTCGGCTGGAATGGCTTGGGAGGAAGCTTGAATGTGTTGGCATGTGGCTTGATGGTTTAAAATATCTTAAGAGAAAAATTGGTCCCCATAGGATTTGAACTCGTGTCTTGGGAGCGTTGGGCCAGCTGACCAACCACTCTTCCACCTCTATAAGTTGGTTATAACTTTAACTCTCAACATTTATATGGGGCACCAAAGCTTAATGGTTGTTTATGTGAAACTGCTGTCAGTAGGGTTCGAACACAGGGTGCAGTCGTGAGCGCGCGGGGTAACAACCACCTGAGCTAACCTTTTAATTATACTTTGATATCCTCTCTTTTAATTAAAGTCGTTGTGACTTTCCTTCTGGATGTGCATGAATCCTCACCTGCATGCATGGCTTAATTATTTGTGGGCATGCGAAATAGTGGATTCCTATCGAATTTAATCCTTGGAATTAATTGCTTTTTGTGAACAGAATCTGGTGGATCATAGGAGAGAATCACTTCTCATAATCAATGGTGCCTTCTTTTTGGTGCTTACATGTTGGAGTTCATTATGTGGGAATCAATCATGGCTGGCTCTTTCACAGCCTCGACGAGAAGGGTGTAAAGGCATAACCATTCAGCATCCCCGGCACCCATATGACGATTAGAATGATTCAAAACATTTCCATGTAGATTCTGAGTTGGGACAAACTCTATAAGCGTTTAGCTTCCGAACGTCATCACAAGCAGAACCTTCCATATTTTCACCTCTTGGCCTTTAAGACAAAGTATTATTCCTTCCATACATCGACTAATTTCAAGCCAAGTGGACTATGCATTGATTAAAGGCCTTCATAGCTTTGGCAGTGGCTAACAATCAATAACATGATAATGCTTGGCCCACGTACTCCACATGGATATGGAAGCTACGGTGAAGGCAATCTTGCCTTGTTGACAAAGAAACCAAAGCAACAACATTGTCTTTGCATGGGAGTACTCTGCACCCTCATCATTTCGTTGAATATAGTCCTCCTGATGCCCCCCCTTTTTTCCATGCCAAGTCAGTGACATTGGCTTGCACTTATGCTTGGGGTGTGTCTGTATGTAGGCTTCATAGGTTATTAGACACCCTTTAGAGTAAGCTCTAGGTGAACCATTCCTATGGCTTTGTTTTTTAGGTATTGAATAGATCGATCCCACACTCCTTGACGAAGCTATGGAATATATATATATACTAATACACTTGGTGGTCAGCTTTCCCAGCGTAGACAAAGGAGAATCATGACCACATGAAATCATGTGCAGGAAGGACGTTCGTGATATTGGTCACTACAGGCATGCGTCGGCCTACGTGCATGCATCTGGTTTTCGCATGAGGATCTGTAAGACTCACTATCCACCTCAGGTAAAACGACCGGCTACTCCCTTTCAAAAAGGAAAACTTGATTGGTAGATGTCGTTGGCCATTCTATAAGCTGAACCTTGAGCCTCAAGAGATATAGCCATGAGCTTGGGCCATTTTAGCTCAATGTCATAGATACTTGTATAGAGATAATAGGCTTCACTTTCATGCATATACGGACTCAATCATACGCACAGTATGTGCATGGCACTTCGAAGGCGTACCACCAAAGTGGGTATCCTGACGCTGATAATGGTGCAATGCCCATGCATCCCAAGTGAGGCTCCACCCAGTGCCATCCAGAGAGTCGCATGACTGGTACACGCCATTTTCTCATTGCAAATGTGAACTAGAATTTACGTAACTTGGCTACCTTCATAAATGTGATTAGAGCCAAGAATGGGGACCCCCTAACAAAGAGTCTTCTATCATTTGAAACTATGAGAGGTAACCGACGAGAGTATCTTCGCTAATTGTTTGCCCACCAACAGTTAAGGAACTAGCCACCGAGCCCAAGACATGATGAATAAAACGGAAACCCACGACGGGGATCAACGTCTAGCGTTTTAACCTATCAAGGGGTGCCCTATTTTTATCCTAAAAAAGACAAAGCTTATGCATTGGTGTTATCAACATCACAGCCTCTTTTCATATGTGAAAACTATTCATATTCGTAACAAAAGACTGGTCTCTTTCATCCTTTCTCTTTTTTTTTTCTTGGGGCCATGTCAAGCAAGTATGGTCTACATGTTGTGGATCTTGGACGTCTATATTCTTTTATGCTACTCATGATTTTGGACCAAGCTTTCCACATTTAATAACTCTTAACAGAGAACTACTATTCCTAAGCATCGAAACAGTACACCCAGCAAACATGTAAGTCTCAAGCTTAAACAAACGTGCTAAGGGCATGATTACTCACCTGTATGGAGCCTCTGCCGGATGCGCGTCCAGGTCTTATGCTCTGACTTTCCTCTAGGACGATGCTTTCGATGCTAAGCTGCAAGAAGGACAAGAGATTGGTAATTCTCCCCAAATGCCTTCAAGATGCCGACGTTGTTCCCCTTTCTTCTTGCACGCCTCCTCCCTCTTCTTGACGTCTTTTCCCTTTTTTTCTTGAGAGGAGCTCCCCTAAGCCTCAAAAGAGAATCCCCTCTTTTCCTCCTTCTTGTGTGCCTTATCTCGATCCTGCACGACAAGCCTCTATACTGGGCTTCATGGAGATTTTCCTCTTCCCGGATGCCTACCTCTTGGTGAACCCAGGCAAAGTTCCAAACCACTTTTTCCTTTTGCTTTAGCAAAAGCCCCTCCCCCCATCCGGGAAAACTCCTCCTTCTTTTTTTCAGTTCGTCCCTCCTTTTCTTTTTCTGTTTTTTTGTTAAATTTAGTTTTTCTCTTTTTGGTTTTTTCCGTTATTTTCTGTTATTATTGTTTTTTGTTATTTTCTGTTTTTGATTTTCTTTTTATTTTCCGTTATTATTATTTCTTTTTTCCAGTTTTTGATTTCTCTCTTCTTCTTTTTTTCCAGATTTTATTTTATTGTTTTCATTTTCCTTTGTTTTATCACATTTCATTATTTTACTATTTTTCTTATTATTATTTACTGTATATTTTTTTTGCACATTATTTTTGTATTAAATTATCTTTTACTTAATTTTAATTATATCTATTCCTATTCTTTCAATCTTTATTCCATCATCATTTTCTCTCTTTTTTTCATTTCTTTCTTCATTTTTATTTGTCTATTTTCTGTTTATTTGTCTAAATTAGCATTGGCTACTTGATTAATTTTAATAATTAGGGGCCTCAGACATAATTGGGTGTTTACAAAACCAAGTTCCGAAAAATAATATCCTTAACTTGTATGACTTCAAAACAATTCCTTGCACCAACCAAAACACCTACATGTAGAGTAAAAATCCATCAAAGCATTGGCAAGAAAAATGTTAAATTCTATCAAATCCACTAAAGCTTTCATCTATTTTAATATGATCATGGTAGATGAACTCACTTACCAGAAACAAATATTAACAAGTTACATTAGTTTTCATTCTTAAATTTTATCCTTTAAATGCACATTTAACTCATCTATTCCATGATAAATAGATTACACTCATCTTCATCTAAAACTCACAAATCATAATAAATAAAAATATAATTAGATAATTAATCCCAACATAATGAATTAAAACAAAATAAAAATATAAAAATCATGTAAATCTTACCTGTAGAATTCAAAACAAAACCATGTAATAAAGTTCTAGTGCATATAAGCATTTGAACTTTATCAGGAAGGACGAAACTTCGATATTTAGTAAGCACACATCCACCAATACTAAATGCTAATTTCTATGCCACCATAGTGATTAGAATGCTTAGCACATCACGTGCCATGATAGCAAGAATGAGAAACCTCTTTTCATTGGTCTTCCAATAACTAAAATCATTTAATCTTTGTTATCATTATAATCAATGGGTTTATCTTCCAGATAAATATCTAGTTCACTCTTCCCAACATTTGATTTATTTTAATTTTGGAACCTTTTGAACTCCAACAACATATAATTTATAAATTAGCTAAACAAAAATAATTACAATATTAAACTAATGACTAAGTATTAAAAAAATACCTTGAATACTTTCGATCTCTTAGGCTTACTTCCTTCTTCATTTGATTTATCAAAAACATTAGAATTACCGAATGGTTGAGATTAAACACATGGTGCTTTGAAACAACATACATGTTCTTCGTAAAACTTCTTAAATTTTTCCTCACCTTTTTAACCCTCCCTTCGGAATTTGATTCATCAAGCTTGGTATAGAAAAAGAGTATAAAATTAAGTTTCAGACATAGGTCAAGAATGACTTTGAAAGCCAATACCACACTACACTCTTTCTCGTACTTGTCAAATTTTCTTTTCATGCTTATTTCCATTTCCTTTATCACATCATCATCATTTAACAAGTTTTCACTTAACATGAATTCAATCTTCCACACTTGCAAAAAATAAAGGTTTGATGTTGCATAAGATGATCTTGATATCATGTTTATGGTATCATAAAATGGTTCTAGAAACTCACATTTTGTTTCCCCTTCTCCATTCTTAATTTGATGGAAAATTTTATAATTTGTATGTCACCCTCAGAACATCAAATACTTTTCATATTTCAATGCACTTTCAAGCATCAGGTGTGTTGAATTACACCTAGTTGATACATCCAACCTCAAACTAATAGTACTATCAATCCCTGCTCCTAGCACACAAACTTTAAATTTAATCATCCTCATGTATGATCCATTCACATACATAACATTATTTCTAATTTTATAAATTGTTTCACTAGTTACTTTTAATCCCTCTTGAATAATTAGAATAAGAATATGAGTGAAGCATCAGACATGAAAAGATCACCACCACACAACAAGATACTATGCCAATGAGGATGAGCTTTGAGAATCCCTTGCATACTATTATTAGCAAAAACATTGTCTAAAGTGGTGGATTATGACATCTGAAATTAGATACTTTATTCATTCTCTAACTATGTCATATTCAACAAAATTGAAAGGTAGATCATGCTTAATTATAACTCTTGCAAAAAGGTCATGGTGGATCTTTTGATCAATTTTGTTGTGATTAACTTTTGGTTAGATACAAGATCATCCATGTTTGGATTTGATTTGGAAAACCCTTTACATCTAAAAATATGACAACTTAAATGTGAAGTCTTATAATGCATTTTGGTCTTAAGATTTTTACCAATTATAAAATTTTTCCCCACAATAATTGCATGTAGCCTTTTCACAACCATCCTTATCTTTTTCAATTTTTGGAAAAAAATTTCATACATATGAAGTTTCTCTCTTAGCTGACTTGGTATTTTCAGAAAAAGTAGGAGGATTTTCAAAAACAACTACATCTTCTATATTCTGATTCGTAGATGCCATACTAGAAATCTATAAATAAAAATAACTTTTCAAGGGTCAAAAGAAATGAACAAATGGTAGTAAAAGCAATAGGAAATAAGCATGAGGCCAAAAATAAATATATCACTCAAATTTTTAAACAAATATATTTAATTTATAGTCTTACAAAATCTTAATTTACAGATAAATATGATCATGCAACTAACCTAACTCTACTACTTAATTGGAGAAAAAAGCAATTCATTTGCGTGCACCCATAACAACTTTGTTGCAAGTCTTTATATTTGGCTTCATAGACCTATAAACAAATTGAAATTAATTTTTTTTCAAATAAATTTATTAATAACTCAAGCTGATGTAGTTGTTGATTTTTTTAAATTTATTAGAAAAATTGCTAGTACATGGACATGGTTGAATGACAGTAGTAAAGGTGAGAGAGATGACATGAGGAAGAGGACACTATACCAAAAACAGGATATTATATAACACCGTAAAAACAAATATCGAATTCACGCTTAAGTCGATCATTCGGTTCCATTTTTATTTTGTGATCTCATGATGCGGAATTCATTTTAGAAAATACTTATATGAAAATACGGTAAATTTTTTTTTTCTTAAAACTGTTTGATATAAACTGCGAGCCTCGTCGATAAAATGTGCATAGCGGTAGAGTAAATCATTAAGCGGATTTCTACATATGTTTAAAACCTTAGGAATACTAAGCGTTTATATTATTCTTTTCGTTTATCATTTGCCTATAATAAATAAACAAGATTAAATCATAACGCACATGTCACACAATAATTATACATAACATTTCATACATACCATAAGTCATAGGCCTATGGGCCTTATCATGTAGTTATTACAAACCATAAACTTACAAATATTATACAATATTTATACATAAGTTAGCTAATACTACATATTAGTAGTTAGGATGCTCGCATCCAATTATTTATTTTTTTTACATTAGTGCGATGTACACCTCCTAGAGAGAGCGCCTCACGTCTGCTTCAAGTATGTGAACTACTACCATAATGATCAGCATCCAAGGTGTCCTGGGAAGAAGGGGGAAGAAGTAGAGATGAGAAACTAAGTTTCTCATAGGCTATCTACTTAGTTATAATGTCATCACTTTAGTCCCAGCCACTTTGGTTATTTTAAAATCATTTCTTACATAAAAGGTTACTTTTAATTCTTTGAAAACATTTCTCTCAAAGGATCAATTTTATTCAAAACATACAACTTAGTGTCTCACCATACATTCTTCTTAACATTCATACCTTTGGGATCACAAATAAGATATCATTTGACATACAATTATTCTATGTCTTAAACTTTGTTCTTTACTACTTTTCTTTGTCTTTATCATTTCTTTCTCCAACCTTTGGGACACTTTATGAATCTAGTTTCACCACCTTTGGGAGAAAACAATTAGACATAGACATGTATTAAATTTTGTCAAACAATATCTTCTCACTGACTCTACTCCCACCTCCTACTAAAAAAATTAAGGATATGAGTTCATTCCGGGGTGGTCGTCACCACCTTAAAACTTGGTGAAGAAACTTAAGTCTTCACAGTAGAAGGATTTTTGGAGCAACCTTTGGCTCCTAGAAGCAATCTTTGGCTTCAAGAAGCAACCTTTGGCTTCTCTTCAGTAGAGCTTTTTAGGGCCCTCTCGATACTAGTGCACATAAGGCACAAAGAGAGTTGTTTTACGTTTTCACATAATGTTTGCTTTAGTGATCCCTTAAATTCTTTATGTTCATTTTAGTAGCTTCCAGATAATTATGCATGCTCAAACAAATTCCAACCAATATGGAATGCACATATAGGTTTCGAATTTTCATCTTAATCATTAACATATAACAATCTCATACATGATCATCTTCCTTTCTCATTCATGAGCATCCATCATTTATTCATTCACAGATAGTGAGCATTCATAACTAATAATGAAATTTGATTGGTAAATCACATAGCATAATGTCACATTTACACCACCAATCTAATGCTTCAATTCGGTATGATGTTGAAATCACACAAAGGACTTACATCACTCATCCTTCTAAGTTACCTCTCATCCTTTCCTTTTCTCATTTCTATATTTGTTCATTAAGATTTTACGTATTAACATCTTAATCTAGGTGGCCGAATGACACCTTTCAAGTTCTTTTATCTTTGTGTTCTCTTTTGTTTCAAGTCTTATGCATATCCTAATTATTCTAAGCTCAAGTATTAAGTATTCACAAATCTTTTATAACTTCTTCTCATTAAGGTATGTTATGATCAAATTACTTAGTGAACTTCTAACTTCAAGTTTAAATCATATCCACCCTTCTTAATCATGCCTCTAATAAACCTTTGAAATATATTACCTTATGTTCTCCTTTGTACTACCTTAATAATTAGGTCTAATTGACTCTTAAACTTTTTAAGTCTCTTTCATTCCAAACCAAATAATATCTAAGTAGAAATTAATTAATCTTCTAGGACAATTTATTCCTAAATGGACAAATGACCTACTTCCTCAAATTCCACCTTTCATACACCTTAATTATATTTTTCTTACATATTTAGGATCATTATTTGGGCCTAGTTAAGGATTGAAACACATTCTTAGTTAATTTAAAACATGGTAACCGAATTCCAACCTTCTAAACTTAGGTTTCCACAATTTCCTTCTTCATCATAAAATCATTTGCCTAAAAAAATCAATAGGTCTCTTTATCCACCTTAAAACTTTTTCATACTTTAAATTCGTCCTATTCACATATAAATGGTCCTTAATTAACCCTAATTGGAAATTAAAACCTCCTTTAAGTTAATTAACTACTAAGTGGCCGAATGCCACTCTTTTAGGTTTAGGGTTTCCTTCTTCCTAACCCTAGTTGACCTTTACTTAGGGACCAAGTTTAAACTTTAGAATTGACATATTATAAGTTAATCTTAATTATTTTTACTCAAAATTTAATGGCATGGCCGAATTTGACATTTACCCTTAATTAAGTTATGGTAGATTTCCTAGTTACCCATTTTAAGCTTATTTAGAAATTTTATCACTTAGTAATTTTGAGATTTTTCCCTATGCTTACCCAGGCCATATATTCTAAAACTTAACCTTTTAGATAATAATTAAACCTACAAATAAGTTATTTACTTGTTTAAAATACTTTATTTTTACTTAATCACATTTTAAGCTCATTTTTTTTGCCAAAATCTCTCTAGGGTGGCCTAATGCACTCTTAGAGGTTGTTAACTCATTTTTGTTTTGTTTAACTTTGTTTAAAGGTTGATTTAGTTCATTTAAAACCCTATTTCAAAGCTTATGTTACTTATAAAAATTTTAATGAAAGTAAAGCTTGCTTGGGAGTTGTGGCCGAAAGCCTTCCTTGGTTAGCCAAGGTAATTTCTTCAAATCTTCCATCTCACACCAACTTGGTTCAGTTGTGTTAGGTTTGTGCAGCCCCTCTTGCCTCTGGTCCATGCTTATTTCATTCATGTTTTGATGCTTAAGTGTTGGCCATGATGAGTCTAGGGTGCCATACAAGGATTTTAGCCACTTTTGGCTACAAATTACATCATTTGCGTGGTAGCTTTCTAACTAATGTCCAAAGGAAACCTTTGGAACTTATTACAAAAATTTATTCCACCTCTTAACATGCATACTCAGAGGTGTAGATCCAGCACAAAGTTCATACCAAACTCATCACAAAAGAAAATCACAAGGTTAAAACTTAAGCATAAAAATAAGCATGAAAACAACAACATAGTATATTTTTCCAAGCCACAAAGAGTAGATTTTCATCATCTACTCCAAGATCCACAAATCCTCTTTCAAATAAGCTTTAAAAACCTTTCTCATGAGAGCATAAAACTGATCAAAGCTTCAAAAATATTTTTAAAACAAAACCCACCGATTAAATTTCTTCTAAGTGCCTTAGAAGAACTTTTAACCGAACAAACTTTTTTTTTCTTTTCAAAAATCACTAAAAATGGGTGGGGCTGATTTTGAATGGTTAAAATAAAGTTTTAAACTCTCACAAGTGAAAACAAAAGAAAACAAACAAATCTTGGAGAAAAGATGCATGAAAGAACACAAACACACCATAAAAAGGCAAGTTAAAAGAATAAAAAGACAAGTAGAAAGATCCTACTTGTTGAAGACCTCCTTAGTGTTTTTGTGTGCTTTAAAGGCTGCCTTGGGTCCCCTTTTGTCTGCTATGGACGTGGACAAAGGATGGTGGTGGGGCTTAAGTGTTTATAGCTTTAATATAGCTTAAGTCTTAAAGATGAAGACTTAGGCTTAAAGTGTAAGTTTTGGGTGTTTTGAAGTTATGGCAAGCTTGGAGAGAATGGAGAGGATTTTGATGAGTTTATAAGCTGAAAAATCTGAAGCAAATGGGGTCCCAAGGGTCCCAAAAAATTCGGACTCTTATGGGCCAAGTGGAATTAGTTTTGCACTAGGGTATTTTGTGTAATTTTGCCTAGATTTTTCCTATTTTCCAAAATAAATCAAAATTCAAGGAATTATCCTTTTAGGCTTAGATTTGTATTAATTAGGCTGATATTTCCTCTAATTATGATTAATTTAACCTAAGCATGCTTTACTTTTAATTAACCAAGATTAGTTAGTCTTAATCATGGTTAAAGTAACCTTTTTACTATTCACTTTTGTCTTTTTGTGAAAGACTTGGTTGACTTCATTTTGGTGACTCACCACCACCTTTCCATCTGTTTCATTTCGTGCACATGGGTGTGGGGGCCACTTTTGGCATGTTTATCACCTTATCTCACCTTCCCGGCCTTCCAGGGGCGTTTTCGTAATTTTTCTCGGCATTGCCGGAAAATTTCCCAAATTGTTCCTCTGATATTTCTATGACTTTTTGGTTCATTCCCATATTATTCTAAGGTCGTTTGCTATTTTTACGGGAACTGACTACCTTTATGCAAAAAGTACAGCTCCTAGGGGCATTTTGGTCATTTTTGGGGTTTTCGAAGGGCGTTTTCGTCCCTTTTCAGATTTCTAAATTTTTCTCACTACTTTTAACCATACATGATGTTTATAATCCCTCCAAGATGTCTTATACTTGTATTTCCATTTTTCTGGCTCATTATTTGAGCTGCCCAGGTGCAAGGGCATTTTCGTCATTTGTACCAAACTTCCTAATTTCTCTGCTTTTGGCTCCTAACTTCACCTAGTTTTATTCTAGAAACCATTTGTAGCCTCAAACATTAATCATATAAAAATTCGGATGTTACATATTATGACACCAATTTTGCAACATTTGAAAGATATAAATGCTATAAAATTAAGCATTTTAAAATATTACATCATTTCTGTTAGTAAATGTTATAATAAATTTAAATTGCTGAAACATTTATCTTAATAAATGGTTTAAAATTTTTATTATTTACAGTTATTTATTTTTTTAATTTATTAAAACATTTTTAGAATCACAGATTATAATGTTCAATTTTTTATGGCATTCAAGTTTTTAAATGTTGTCATAGCTTGCTACTCATGACGCGTGTCTCGTTAAGGTTCATTTTTGTTGTTCACCTTCTCACCATTTCTGTACTCTCTAAACTAAATCTCCATCTAAACCCTATCCCTTCTTCTTTTATTATTACATTTTATTTTCCATTACAAAATAAGAGGGAAAGTGAACCCCATAATAAGGTTCATTAACTTCCCTTTTTTTTTATCTCTCATTTATTTTTGTTTTTATTTTTATTTTTGGAGTTACATTTTTTAGTTTGCAATGTTTTTTGGATTCCAAGTCTAATTTGCAAAAATTATTTAGAGGTTTGATAAATTGTTGCACACATTCTATGTAGTCGCTGGGTAAGGCCTTGTAATTCTCGTCATTGTCTTGATTGAGGTTGCGAAACTTACTTCAAAAGTTATCGCTTTGGTTGGGATAGGGCTGATTGAGCTACAAAGTATTAAGGCATCACTTTATGCAACAAGTTTAACATTTGTTGGATGTTGTCCAAGCGGCATGAATTTTAGTGAAATTAATACATTTTGCTTTCATTTGCCCATTGAGTAATGTTATCATTTTCATCATCATCTTTTAACAAAAATTTCTATATCTTGTGATAACTATGAGATAAAAAGAGAGGAGAGAAATGTGAGATAAGATTATTATTATTCCATCTAATCTTCAGCTTAATGGTAAAGGAATTGTGAAGCTGTGGTTACTGCCCAAGTTTAAACATGCATGGTCATAGATTTTTCCCCTCACTTCTCCATTGGGATATTTCTTCAGTATTGTAATAGTTTAAAAGAAAGGCTTTTAAGAAATAGTCTAGTAGAACATATTAGATGACCTGGTCACCTATTTCTATCCATTTAATAGCACAAGATTACCATCCTTAGATATTGTAACAATACCAGAAGAATCCTTGAGAGGTTGGTTTCTATTATCCACCCATATGACAGTGAATAGGGGTGCCACCAAATTCCACATACCAAGCTAGATTTTTCTAGGCTGAAGAATCCCAAGGTGAAGTTACCATCTCTGGAGCTTATAGTTACTACATTTGAAATATAACTTTTTTTGCTTTTGTAGTTTCCATCTCATGGTCATGGGACTAACAAAGCACAACATTCACACTTATTCCATATCTCTAGTTTACGCTAGTGTTTGTGCAAATTTTAAAGCTTAATATTCCTACCTTTTATATTTTTTAAGCAAATCTTAGTGTGATATGACACGAGTGAGAATAACACCTTCTTCCTAATATACGATTTTTCCTTAGTTCAAAATCTAGTATTCTCCACTGTTTCAAATCCAAGCGTAACAGGATGTTATTCACATTCAACCTTTGTTTTTTTTATCTCATCCCTTCTTATAATTATCTTTCTTTCTCTTGCTATCCATTGTTTTCAGTTACATGCTCGAGGCGGAGTCAATTTTTTAGCATATCACATTGTATTCTCTTTTGGATTTTGATTAGCACATTTAGTTTTCTTCTTTTTTTTATGAAAAGAGCTTGACAATAGAATATAGTTGTTTACCCCACACCTAAAGGCACACTCTCTTATTATCTAACTCTATTATTTTAAAACATATCTTGTGATCCATATTATTTTTTATAGTTGAATGACATGAATTATTCAAGTAGTTATTCTAATCTAGTGGCATATCTCATTTTCTTGGAATTTGGAAACCTTTATCTAATATATTCTTCCTTGAAAAGTTTACACGTCAAGTCATAATTGTAAAAAAAAAAAAAAAGAAATTAGCGTAACCCATGACAGTTTGTTTTATACATTTGTATTTGTTTAAGCATGTCATAAATGAATTTATCTATTTTTCTAATAAAGAAATTTTGTTTTCTTGTAAGTTTAGTTTCTTGAATTGTTAGACAACTAATATTTGGTTTTTCTACGTTGTATATACTTGCACAAGTTAAGAAATTAACATTAGAAATTTTTTATTAAAATTATAATGGTTATGTATTAATAATATTCTTAATAAAAGATTTTCTTTTAATTTCTTAGCCTATGTAAATTTGAATAAAATAGAAAATTTATTAAAGTTTAGTCTACTTTTTAAATTTATGACAAACGAAATGCAAAAAGAAAGTAGGAAAATATCATGTAAATGAAATTGTGGTGTTGAGGTGTGCCTATGCGATTTGGATTAAATTCTTTAAGTCATGTAAAATATTTTGCAAGAGGATATTAGATAATTCTCATTAAAACAAGAAAATGAAGGAGAGAGAGATGACTAGAGTTAATGTAATTTTGATAAAGATCTTGTTCCATGCTATGACTATGATTTTGCATGATTATCCAAACATGCCAAATAGGCCAGAGGTATTTTTCAATTGTGCTATGCCCATGTTTTTATTTTTTTTTTTAACGATAGGATAAGTTAATTAGGATTTGGAAATGAGTGTCTACGAAGTTCCAACATCATCCTTTTATATTGAAACAAACATACTAATAAGGAAAAAACAACTACATCAACTATGATTTATACTCTTTCTAAACATAAAAAAAAGAGTGACTTACCTTGTTTTCTCCCCATTTTCCCCCAAAATGTAGATTTTTCTAAAATATAAAATGTTAATATTGCAATCTCCATTCCAATTTTATCCTAAACAACCTATAAATTGCAATTAAGTAAAAGGGAAAATTAGTCCCCCACTTAGTTATCACTTTGCAAATTGGTCCTCCATTTTAAAAAATTTCTCCGTTCGTCCTACACTTATTGATCCATCTTATAAATTCGTCCCTCCGTCTATTTTGGTGTTACGACGTGCTGAGGTGGACCGTTAAGTGCCACGTAAATTAACAAAATGACATTGAGTTTGTTAGGAATCATATGTTGCTATTAGAAATGTTGAAAGGCATGTCATCTTCTTCACCCTTTTAAGTTAGGTTTTTGGTTGTGCTCAATGTTTAGAAATTTGTGAGAAGTTTTTTGTAAGGTTATCGCAAGGAACATTATCCTCTTCATACCTTCAAATTAAGGTTATGGTTTTGCTCAATATTTAGAAATTTGTGAGAAATCGTTGTTAGGTTATCGAAAGGTACATCCTCTTCTTCAAATTAGGGTTTTATTGAATCTTTAGAAATTCTCGAAATTGGTTAGTTGTTGTTCTCTATTTCTTTCAATACCAATAAAATGGACACCAATAAGAAGCCAATTCCACACTTTCATTCACTACCCTCCATATTTCCCTTTTCCAGCAAAAACCTTTTTTCCACAAAAAAATATAAAATTACTCTGAACACTCAAGGAACCACAAAATAGCATATCCAACAAAGTCTTTGAATGTAAACCCTTACCATCCCACCAAATTAAAAATGTTTGGAAATGTTTTATTGTTGAACCTAATTGTCCATATTTCTGCAAATCTTTCAAGATACCCACAGAAATTAGCCCTAGCACAATTGTGATGTGAAGATGGTTTGGTTTGTATTCTGTATTTTCAATTCAAGAAGATAAGCATTTCTCGTTAACGATAACTATAGAGAACAATTTTTTCTCCAATGCTCCTATTTACTCAGCTGCCTATCAAAACGACGTCATTTTATTAATTTACGTGGCACTTAACGATTCACCTCAGCACGCTGTAACGCCAAAACAAACGGAGGGACGAATTTGTAAGATGGATCAATAAGTGAAGGACTAATGGAGGAATTTTTTTAAGTGGAGGACCAATTTGTAAGGTGATAAGTAAGTGGGGGACTAATTTTCCCCTTTACTCAATTACAATTACTATATTCTTTTTATATAATTAGTTTTATATAAAGAAATGACTTTACATAATTAAATTAATTTAGATCAGTTGAAACCAGTGAACTATTCAAATGCTAAAGAGTTAAGATAAAAACTTAATTGGACTTGTATTCACCACTCTCCTAAGGTAGAAATTAACGCTACCTTAAAAACAAATTACATGTTAGTTCAAAGTTAATGAATATTTTCCCTTTATTATAATGAATAATAATTAGAATTTACAAATATTTAATTGGGTGAATACTTTTTTTTTTTGTTTAGTATTTAAAAGCAACGTTGAACTTAAACTATGGTTAATTAAGTTAGGTCAGATGAACTTCTTTAATAAAAATTTCTTTTAATTAATTTTTATTGATTTATTTATAATTTAAAATTTAAAATTAAATACATTATTATTTATATTTTAATCTTACTCTTGAATTATAAATTTATATTCACAATAAAATATTTTATATTAACTAATAATTTTATTATGATAAATATTAATATATAATATTAATAATTAAATATTATTTATTAGCATAAACCTTTAAAACTATATTTAAAAAACTATTTTGACATTTAAAATTTTTTTGTATGTTAATATATATATATTTCATAATAACATTAATTTAGCTAGCTATTTAGTTGAAAATCATATGAGGGATTCCATCGACTATAATAATTTTATAATAACATTAATGTCAACATAATTTTAGGATTAATTTAAATGTAAAATAAAAATATTTTTTAAAAATATTTACATACATATGTGGATTTTTTATTTTTTAACTAATTTAAATCTTTATTGTTTCAAAATTTGAATCTTATAGTTAATATATTTATTGAGGTTGTAGAATTGCTTGTTTATGTGAAGTAATAGTTTGGCTAAAACGACCAATCTAGGCATGCATTAGTCTAAACCTTCATATAGTGCATGTTACTTGTATAACTACACTTGAGTAAAATATATTTAAACTTCTGAATATTGTTGTATTTATATTTATTATAGTTTAATTTCATGTTTAAGAATACTTTGTATATTATGTTTGTCCAATGTGCAATTTTTTTTTAAATTTTTTAAAAATGAATAGTTTGAAAGTATAAATTTGCATTAAAGAACATTATTATATAATTTATTATTTTATCCAAAAATGTAATTAATTTGTATGTCCCCATTGTTCTTTGGTATATATTTAAGTGAGATGAAAATCACCTAAATTAAATCGTGGACTTGGAGAACCAAAAAGAAATGTTGCTAAAATTTTCTTAGATCAATAGTAAGAGTCATTTAATAAAATAATGCAAATTTAATAATTCTGGATAGGATAGGAATCTCATCCTTTATAAGATAGAATAAGTGATTGTCATGTAGTTGTTGCATGTATACATTAATGTTAGTAATAGAATTTTATAATTGTGACATTAATGTGGTAGATCAAAGCTATACATGTTGGACAAAACATGGTGAGGGAATGAATCACAAAAGTAATTTGGGAAGTAATGCCACGTATGATTCTAACGATATTTATGGAAGTACAAGGAAGGATGACTGAATTGAGGAGATTCCAAATATAGTAAATGAGGACCTTCATGATTTTCCTACAATGTTAGAAAAGTTGGTTAGCAATGCAAAGAAACCATGTATGGTAATTGCTCTAAGTATACAAGATTGTCAGCAGTGTTGAAGTTGTACAACTCGAAAGTCAGGAATGGATGGTCTGATAAGATTTCACAGAACTACTTACATTATTGAAGGATATGTTGCTAGAAGATAATGCGCTTCCTAGTCATACATACAAGGTTAAACGAATGTTACACTCTGTTGGAATAAGTTACAAAAAATCCATACTTGTCCCAAAGATTGCATTTTATTTTGAAATGAATATGCATCATTATGTGTTTTGGTATTTCGAAACAAATGTCCTAAATGTAATGCTTTATGATATAAAAAGAAACAATCATATCCAAAGAAGGTTCTTTGGTATTTTTCCATAATACCAAGGTTTAGATGATTGTATCATAGTGCACAAGATGCAAAACACATGATGTGGCACGTAGATGAAAGAATTGAAGATTATGCTTAGACATGTAGCAAATTCTCCTTAATGGAAAAAAATTGATGATGAATATCCTGATTTTAGGGAAGAAGCAAGAAATTTACATCTTGCATTATCTATTGATGGAATAATCCATATAGAATTCAAAGTATCTCCCACAGTACATGACCAATGATATTGGTAATCTATAACCTACTCCATGGTTATGCATGAAACACAAATACATGATGTTATCTATGTTAAACTTTAGGCCCAAAAAACCAAGTAATGATATAGATCTCTACTTGTCTTCATTAATTAAAGACTTGAAGCATATGTGGGATACATGTGTGGAGCATTATGATGGGTTTAGAGAAGAAAGATTCAACTTGAGAGCAATGTTGTTCAGAATGATTAATGATTTTCCAGCCTATGGTAATTTTTCAAGATATAGTGTCAAGGGAAAATGTCAATGTCCTTTATGTGAGGAGAATACACATTCTACATGATTAAAGCATTGTATGAAGAATTTTTTCCTTGGCCATTGTAGATTTTTACCCCTAAATCATTGTTACCGATCTTAGAGAAAAGCATTTGATGGGAACCAAGAAGAAGGTAGATGTTCTTCACCCTTGACAAGTGATTAGTTGTTGGAAAAGGAAAAGGAATTGAATATTAATTTCGATAAACCTTTTGGAAGAGAGCTTGCCACTAATGGATAGAAGAAAAGGTCAACTTTTTTTTAGTTTCCATATTGGAAAACGTTGTATGTGTGACATTTCGTTGATGTGATGCATATTGAAAAGATTGTTTGTGATAGTCTTATTGGTACCTTGCTCAATATGAAAGGAAAGGCTAAAGATGGAATCAATGCAAGGTTAAACTTGGTTAGTTTGGGAACAAGAAAAAAATTGTGACCGGAAAAGAGGAAAAGTTGTGTGTATCTACCTCTAGCAACTCATACTCTATCTGGAAAGGAAAATATTGTTTTATGTAAGTTTCTTCATGAAGTTAAAGTTCCTGAAGGGTATTCTTCAAATATTAAAATCCTTGTATCAATGAAAGACCTTAAGCTGAAAGGGGTCAAGTCTCATGATTGTCATGTTCTCATAAAGCATTTGCTATTGGTTGTGGTATACACTCTATTTTTCCTAAAAAGGTAAGGGGAACTATAACAAAATTATGTTTTTTTTTATGACAATATGTAAAAAAATAATTGACCCTAGGAAATTTTCAGCATTGCAAAGACAAATTATTATGACTATATAGGAGCTTGAGACGTATTTTTCCCCTTCATTCTTCGACATAATGATCCATCTAACCATTCACCTTGTTAGAGAGACACAACTATGTGGGCTAACTTATGTGAGATAGATGTATCCATTTGAACATTCTTGAAAAATATTTAAAGGGTATGCAAAATGTCCAAGTTGACTAGAAGGTTGCATTGTTGACAGGTATATAATCAAAAAAGCTTTTGAGGTTTGCACTGAATACCTTACTAATGTCAATTCAATTAGACTTCTGATCTATCATCACATAGAACATACAATAATGGAATGGATCATGGGAAATGATATACTGACCATTTCAAACATAGAATGGTTATGTGCACACTTGTGTGTTTTACATAATGATGATGAAGTGGAACCATCCGTGGAAAACATAAGGGTTATCTAATTAATGGATACATCTTTTATACAAGAGAACATGATGATGAAAGCACAATGCAAAATACTAGTGTGACACTTGTATCATAATCTATCCATGTGTCAAGTGCTAAAGATAAAAATTCCATCAATGCAAATGTGTCATACTTTAGGGTCATTCAACAAAAATGGGAGTTGGATCACACAAAATTATAAATGCTTGTGTTTGGTTGCAAATGGGTTGGTAACAACAACAATGTTTGAGTTGATGAGTTAGGGTTCATGCAAGTGGATCTTAATAGAGAAGATTATAAAGATGATCCTTTTATTCTAGCATCTTAAGCACAACAAGTTTTTTATGTTGTTGATCCTGCTAATGTGAAACGGTCTATTGTACTTTCGACAAACAAAGTATAAGAATATGAGTGAAGATAGTGAAGATAATGAAGATACTGAAATTGAGGATGACCCTTTCATTGGGACATCGTAACCACTTTAGAGTGATCCATTTATGTCTGAGGATTTGTACATGGGAGATGATCATCATGATGGGATTTGGGTTAACCCATCATTTCATGCTCATAAAGGAAAGAGAAGTATTAACCCACAAGAAGAAGAAAAAGATTAACTTAACATGTATGATATCCTTTATTTTTGATATTATATTTATTTCTTATACATTCTTTATTTATTATGTAATAATACATTTGACATTGCTTTTTTTCAGGAAAAATAACAACTCTTAGTGATAATGATCCTAACAATAGAAAGTCTAAGCATGGATAACTATTATAAACAAGGTTATACATGCAAGAAATAAAGGAGAAAAATAAGGTAATAAACTTATAGAAATTTGGTTAAAATATTTATTTTTTAAACACATTTATAAGCTATCTTAGGTTTTCATTTTATTAGGTTGCATGGAATGAAGATGGTCAACTGACTGAACCTGGTAGCAAAATATTGACAAGCTATATTGGTTCTTTAGTAAAATGATTGGTGCCAATTACTGTTCTTAACTGGAAAGATGAAGATTTAGATTCTATCAAGGAAAATATTTGGCTAGATGTGCACGTAAATTATTGAGCCTAATCATTTGAGTAATTGATATTTACTATTCAAATATATACCTTAAACATTATTATATAAACAACTGTCTTCCTTAAACATCATAAATATTTGAAATTTTATTATAGATATTATTTTACTCCCATTTTATTATATCTTACAAAATGTTCCATTCAATTTTTATTTCACATGTTCGAGGAATTTTATTTTTTGTTCCACACCCTCAGGGAACTCTCGATACATAGACACACACATTATATATAGTCATACAATATTTTCTCACTGACTCTGCTACTCTACCTTTTATTCTTAAGGATATGAGTTGCTTCCTAGATGGTCATTATCATTTGATAATAAGTGAAGAACTTTTTAACTTCACAATAAAAGGATTTGTGGAGAACACCTTCAGTCTCCCAGGAGAACCTTTTTTTCTCCTCTTTAGTAGGACTTTGTTGCCCTCTGGTTGTGCACAAGGCATAAAAGAGTAGATTCACTTTTCACATAACTCTTTGTTTTAGTGATCCCTTAAGCCATTTTGGTTCATTTTAAAGGCATCCAAATAATAATGTATGCTCAATCAATATCCAACTAGTATGTTATGCATATTTAGATCTCAAATTCTATCACATCATTAATCGTACATAATCATTATACATAACATCTTCTTTTAAACATTTATGAGCATTTATCATTCAAATCACATTTGACATTATATATTCATAAAGCATCACAAGTTGGCTTATTAATCAAACTTGGATAACATAACTACATGGACCCGTACATGTCCAACTTGTTTAACTCATAACATTTTATGATGAATCACTCAAGAGGGATTAATCCACTGAGCCTTCTAGGTTGTTAGGGTTATGACCATTTACCACATTCACAAGGGATCTAGGTTGCCAAAATCAAAATTAAACATTATAAATTGGTCCATCATTAAAGTATGTACAAAGTTAAATTTACAAATTAATTTTTTATAAAAACAATTATAGTTTAATTATTTTTAATTTTTATTATAGTATCTCTGTCAAAGTAATGACATTGATTGTGGATATTATGTGATGAGATTCATAAAAAAAATTATTTTTTAAAATCAAGTGATAATTTCTTTCAGAGTACATAGTTTTATCTTTATATCTTATCTATTAAATTAATGTTACATTTAAAACTTGTTTATTGAATTAATAACTTTATTTATATTTTCTTTTATAGTATTTTTTCAAATTTAAGTGTCATTCTTACTTTTCAGAACAACTCAATAAGATGAAAGAAGATTAAACACTAATTAATATTGTATTTAGTTAGTGCCTTGTAACAATTGTTAATGATAATATGTTTATATTTTATTTTAATGACTCCCTTAAATTTGTATGATATTTTATTTTAGGAAAGTTAAAAAAATAAAAAATATTTTACTAAATTTTTTATAAATATCTTAGACTTTGATGATATGTCATGACTCTAACATGTATTTGGTAATATGTTCATATTTTTTATTTTAATAATTCCTGTAAACTTAGATGGTAAATTATGATTATGATAAGTGTTTAATAATTTTTTGAAAATTAAAAAAATAAAAAAAATTTGCAAATTTTTTTAAATATCTTAGGCATTATTTTACCATAATAATATGTATATATTTTATGTGATTTATAAATATCACATATACAAATTAAACAAATGTATTTGCTTAATATTTATATCATTATTTAATATAATTAATATGTTAGTTTGTATGAATATATTGAATAATCTAAAATATGTAGTTGATTATATACCTAATAAAATAAATTATGTATAGCACAGTTTATATAATGATTATATATAATAGTAAAAGTTAAAAATGAACATTAAGAAAGTATAAAGTTAATTGAAATATAAATGAATGATAATAAATATTGATTTTTTTTATAAAAATTTGACTCTTTTATAACATTTAAAATTAAAAGATATTACAAAAATATTATCCTTATTATATCATTAAAAAGACTATAAATACTATAAAATAGTTATATATATTACAATATTTGAATATTATAAATACCGTAAAATAATTATTCTTATTACACCATTTAAATTTAAAGGTTGTAAATACCCTAAAATATTTATATTTATTACAATGTTTAACTAACCTAAACGTTTTAAAAAGAATAATTTTTTAAAAAAAATTTATAAATATAAGTTTTTTTTACAACATTAGAAAGTAAAATTACCATAAAAAATACATTTTATTACCGAAAAATAATATTTACAGTATTTGACAAGTGTGTTGTAATATATTAGATACTTATATCCATTTGATAATATTTATAAATATTATAAAATAAAATAAAAAAAATTGTGAAAGCTCTATTTTGATATAATGAAAGTGGGTCAGCCTCAAGTATGAGGATCAGAAAAAGAGACTAATAATTTAATGTCATTTAAATTATTATAAGATTTAGTAGTAAAAAATTTAGTAGTAATGATGTAATAATTTTACATCACTACCCAATAAAATCATTATAATTACATTAAAGTTAAAATAATTAATTTTAAATGTCGTGGGAGTTGATGTTTCAGTTGATTATCAAAAATATTTTTTTTTATTTTTCTAAAATAACGGATTACCGATCGTTCGTTAAACAGGAATAGGCTTTAGTAGTCATTTTTAAAATCGGGTTAACGTGATAAAACTGACTTACTTAATACGCTATTTGAAGAATTATAATTATTTTGCAAAGAGAAGAGAAGTACATATAACATCATTAGAGGTTCAAAATACATATTAACAAGAGAAAGCATTGCGGATAGAAGTTAAAAATACATATTAATAAGATTTTATTTTTCACAATAAAATCTTCCCTAATCATGCTAATGACTGCTCACAGGATTTGAAATAGAGTACATAAATAATAGCTTCTATATGAAGACAAAGAGTGAAACTAGCTCTATCTAGGAACTTATGAGTGAAATCTGAATATATTATGTTACACAAAAGTTATTTAATTTCCATTTAAAGTCCGAAAATGATCTTTAAAATTAAAAAAAAAATTCCTTTAAGCACTCCATTCCGATGTCATAGCAGATGTAAACACTTGTTCCAGATTGACTAAGTAATTCGAGATCATAATTATTATAGTGAATAAATAAAATAAATAAAGTAAAGTAAAATCAAAAATGGATTTTTTTGTTAAGAATAATATTGAATTATATTAAAATTATGATAGAAGGTGTATTTATTATTTTTTTTAATTTTTTTTATTTGTAATTAATGATGATTAACATTTTCCTACAAAATATGATATCTTGTCGATTTATTTTCATTTAATATCATAATGACAGTTAGGCACTTCCTTGTGATGCATTGCTCCATATGGTACAATCTATGGCTTATTTTTCATGCTGCACTAGTTATTTTAATAATAATTTATTGTTTTATAATTTACTTTCTCCCCTTTCACGTTCAAGTTACATTGAATTGTTTAGTTTTAAAATTGTTGTGGTACTAAAATACATGCATTGAATGTTTTGCTAGTTTCACTGAAAATTACAGAACCAACAAGGAAACATGGCCAATTGTGAAAAAGATGGGGCATAAGTGCATTCAGCAACACATGTACGACTTGATGAACTCATGGAATCTAGATTTCGAAAGATTGTATCAAGGACAAAAGGTGCATCATTTTCTATTCCTATGGATAGCTATTCTTTTATATTGATTTATTGTTAATCACTACAATTTTCATATTTATATGTGTAACTATGATTTGATATACTCATGGCATTTTGTAATTCTAAATACACTCTTTTTAACTACCTTATGTTTTTGCTCTAACCTCCAAGGTGCATACAAGATAAAACAAAAAACAAAAAACCCTCCACTCATATCTATGCACAAGGGGTTCTCAAAAAAAATTCACTCATTTCCTCTCCATATTTTTTCTAAAAAAATTTCTCATTCAAGTGGCACCTGGCCACCTACTCTCATACTCTTGGAATCCCACATAGCACACTCCCACTCCATCCCTCCGGAGGATTTTGGATGCCCAGGTCACACACTTCCAAGGAGTCTCTTGCCTAGCAACTCTCTTAAGCTCTTTTATTTTTTTTACTCGAAAACTACACACCCTCTCACATTGATGGAGGCTCAGGGGATCATTTTCTCCGACACCCTTCAATTCTCTCTCTTCTTTTAGCAAGAACTCACAATTCTTTTCCTCCCAACCTGCATCTTCAAAACATACAATAGATGGATACTGAAACTTAGTACTCTTTCAATGGACCCATCAAGGAAGATCACACAAATACAAAAGCATTGAAAAGATATAAACCCATGTACAGTAAGCAAAGTAAATAATGGAAATGATTTAGAGAACAAAAGTGACCAGAAGCAGGTAGCAGTTATCATAGTACTAAGAACTCTATTCAATTCTATTTTAGAAATAACAAAATCATTAAGCAATTAGAGGTTATTTGAAATCGAGGATGATGAAGGCTTCCTCACTAAAATATCAATTAGAATATCCTCTGTAGTAGAAGAATTGAAGAGATACAATATATGAGAAATTGAACAAAATAAAAAAATAATTAAAAAAATAAAAATATGAAGTAGAAATAAAATGCATACCTAGTTTGGAAGATATTTTGACTTAATTAGGTTGAATAGTTAAATATTTGAAATAAAAAAGAATTAGCAATTACAATCCTTCAAATACAATTGGTTTTCACCTCATGATATGTAACATCCACAAATTTTCACAATGAACTCTTGAAGTTATAAGTAATCTCTAGAAGGAAACTAAATAGGATTAAGAACTAAAACATAATAAATTAAAAAATTTGTGCAAATTGACAAAAAATTCCCTTGAACTTCGGCAACCTAAATAATATGTAAGAGAAATATAAAACAAGAGTTAAAAGATATTTTAAGAGATTATAGAACACTAAGAATGATTAAAAGTAATGAAAAATACATAAAAACAAAGAAGGGAGGAAAAAAGCTCTACAAAACCTTCAAAAACACCTCTAGAAAACTCTGCTTTCTGCATAGGGATAATCAGTTTCCATAAAAATATCAAATGACCTTGCATTAACTCGAGAATAAAACAAAAAGTGTTAGAATTATCAGAGGAACCATTTGGGAACTTCTTGGGTAATGTTCAGAAATATTACGAAAATACCCCTGTAAGGCGAGAAGGACAAGAAAGTATGAGGAAGAGGTCAAAAGTGAGCCTCACATGGTGTAAAAGAAATTCCATATGGAAAATATGGTGATGAGTCACCATATGAAGTCAATCCAAAGTGAATGCATTAAAGACAAAAATAATAAATGCAAAGATTCCTTTAACTATGGTTAAGGTTAATTAATTAATCTTGATTAATTAAAATTAACCATACTTAGGAAAAGATAAACTTGATTAGTGAAAAACTCAGCCTCATTAATGCCAATCTAATTTTTATAGGACAATTCCTCATATTTTAAATTATTTTAGAAAATAGAAATTTCATGTAAAATTACCAAAATACCTTTAAGTGAAAAATTATTGCTACTTTTCCCTTGCTTGGCTGAATTCACTAAGGCCCTTGGGAGACCTCATTTGTTTCAGATTCCACTCTCTAAAAACACAAAATCTCTCCAAACTCTCTCCAAGTTAAACCTAATTCAAAAACCCTAACCTTTCACCTTAAGCTTAAGTTTCCATCTTTGACATTTAAGTTAAAATCAACCTTTAAACACTAAACCCCACCACTTTCACTAAGGAGCTCTTTATGGACCATCAAGAAGGGATCAAGTTTCGACACCACAACCCCGCCATAGCCCCACACCAACTCTCCATCTAGTCGGATTTTCTACTTTGTCTTTTTAAGCTTTAAATCTTACTTGTTATGGATGGTTTTCTTTCTTTTGTGGATCCTTTCTTTAAGATCTGTAGATATCCTTTCCTTTAGACTCATGAGGGCTCAAGGCTATCTTTGAATGATTTAAAATGAGCATCACCATTTTTAGTGATTTTTAAAAGGTAAAATGAATTTTGGATGGATTAAAGTGCTTTCAGACACCTTAGAAATAATTTAATCACTGAAAATTCTTTAAAAATCCATTTCGATGCTTTGGAAGTTTTGAGCGGTCTTGGGGAAAAGTTTTGAAGTGTTCATGATCGGAGATAGATGGATCTTGAAGTAGATCTTGTGGATCTACACTTTGTTGTTACGAAAAAAATGCTATTTTGAATATTTTTATGCTTAAACCTTGAAAGTTCTTAATTTTCTTATTATGGTGGACTTGTATAATAATATGTCTAGATTTGAACCCATAGACTAAATTATTAACAAGTATAAGAAAAATTAATACATAAGTCCCAAAAGTTTGCTTTGGGCACAGATCTAAAAACTATTAAGTGAAAGTTGAAATCTTGGAACAAAAAAAGGAATAAACTTCATAAGACACCTATGACTCTCTTTGACCATGACCCAAGCTAAGGAGTTTGAACAAGCCTTGTAACATTCCTAATTTCTTGCTTAGATTTCATGAAAAATAAATAAATGATTATAAAACTTTCTCCTGAAATTTGTAAGGAAATTAGAGAATTTCGGTAAATGACAAAAATGCCCCTACACCTAGACAACCAAATAGTGTGCAAGAAAAATATTAAATAAGAGTTAAAATATATTTTAAAGGATTTGAGAACATGAATAATAATCAAAAGTGATGAGAAAAACTTAAAAAAAAAGGGACGAAAATGTCCTTAGAAAACCTTGAAAACGCCCAAAACACCCTTAGAAAACTCTGCTTTCTGCACAAAGCTAGTTAGTTTCCAAAAAAATATCAAATGACCTTAGGTTAACATGAGAATGAACCAAAAAGTGTTATAATTATGAGAGGAATAATTTGGGAATTTTTTTGACAATGCTGAGAAAAATGAAAATGCCCCTAGAAGGATAGGAAGGACAATAAAGTATGAGGAAGAAGTCAAGAGTGGGCCCCATATTGAGCTGCATGAAATTTAGCATGTGGAAACCATGATGGTGAATCATCAAGTCAAGTCAACTCAAGTATACTCATAAAAGACAAAAATAATTAATACTAAGATTCCTTTAATCATGGTTAAGACTAATTAACCTTGATTAATTAAAAGTTAACCATGCTTAGATTAAGATAAACATGATTAGTAACAAACTCAGCCTCATTGATACTACTAAAATCCTAAAAGGATAATTCTTTACTTTTAGATTTATTTTAAAATTAAATGCAAAATTACCAAAATTCTCTTAAGTGGGAATTTAACTCCCACATGCCCTAGGTGGACAAAATTGCTTAGAGACACTAAGGAGGGGGCTCATTTTTTGTACTTCCAACCTTCTAAACACTTAGATAACCTCTCAAAATTTTCTCAAAGCTTAATCCACCCAAAAATTCAAAAATTACACCTTAAGCCTAAACTTCCTTCTTTGAAGTTTAAGCTAAATTAACACCTAACCACCAAGTCCAACCACCGCACTTGGGAGCAGTTTTGTGGACCATCAAAGGAGGGAATGATCAACCCAAGAATCCCCACCAAAAACCAATCACTAAGTCTTCATCAAGCAGGATTTTACTACTTATGTTTTTAAGCTTTAAATCTTGATTTTTATGGTTTGTTTTTTTCTTTTGGTGGATCCTTTCTCCAAGACCCATAGATGTCATTTTATTTAAACTCATCAAAGCTCAAGGCTACCTTTAAACAGTTAAATATGAGCATCACCCATTTTTATTGATTTTTTAAAGTTAAAATGAAGTTTGGATGGATTAAAATGTTTCTAGCAACCTTAGAAGTAATTTAATTAGTTAAAATTATTTAAAAATCCATTTTGATGCTTTGGGAAGTTTTAAGAGTTCATGATAAATGTTTTTGAAATGTTCATGTTGTGGGATCTATGGATCATGTAGTGGATCTAATAGATATACACTTATTTGCCATGAAAAATACTATCTTTGAGATTTTTATGCTTAAAGCTTGAAATTTGAAGATTTTCTCAATATTATGAGATATTATGCTTAAAGGTCCAGATATGATATTATGGGTTAAATGACATTAAAGACTATGAAAATTTTTATCACAAGTCCTAAGATTTTGATATGGACTTAGACTTAAGATCTACCATGAGCAAAATGGATTTTTGGAACCAAAAATGAGATAAGCTTCAGAAGACACTTAGAACCTTCATTGGCCATAATCTAAGCTATGAATAAATGTTAAGTCTTGATGTATTTAAGTTTTATTGGGGCTGTAAGTGCACAAAACCATGGAACAAAGCTCATATAAGAATGAATTTTGAGAAAAAGACCTTGAATGCTCAAGGAGGAGCATTCAATCACTTTTGGTTAATTAGGGTAAAAATTCTAAAAATTTCTAAGAATGATATAAACCATGAGACTAAGTCCTAATGGATGTGAATTAATCCTTAAAAGAAGAAGAATTGAATTAAAATGCCCTAAATTCTAAAAGGTGTAATTCGACCACTCTTGGTTAATTAAGAAGAATTAGGTTTAAATTCTTGATTAGGGTTAATCAAGGACCTTTAGCATGTAAATGAAAAGGACTAAAATTGTAAGAAATATTTTGGAATGGTTAGGGTGACCATTCGACCATAATGACTAAAATGGATGGAACTAAGTTAAAACTTTAATTAAGACTTAAGCTTGAATGAAGGAGGAATAAGTTTACGAGTAAGGATGATTCATTGAGTTGTGAAATTGAAATGTGACCATTCAACCATAGCTCTTAATAATGAATAAGAAGTTTTAAAAACTTCTAAACTTGGTAATGAGTAATAGCCTAAACCTTAATTAGTAGGAATCATCTTCTAACCATGATGCCCTAGGATTTAAATGTATGTATTTGGCCACTTCTTAAGGATTAAGAGAAGTTCGAGCTAAAAATCCCAATTAAGTTGCCAAAAATACCCTAAGTTTAAATAACAAAGTTGAAAAGTGCTAAAGAAACTAGCCTAAAATATTATTATTATTTAATAATGGATTCTAGGAGGATTTAAGAAGATGATTGGAAACCAATTATGGGGTAAAAGTGAACTTAGAGCATTCGGCCACCTTGAGTTTAATTAAGGGAGAATGAGTTTAAAACCTTTATTAAGGTGTAATAAGGATGCTCATCATGAAAAAGAAATGACATAAGGGTTTAAAAGAAGTTTGGTAATGGTATGTATACCATTCGACCATGTGAGACTAATGTATGCAAGTGAGTTAAAATCTTGTTGACACACATAACCCTTAAACTTAATTTAATTAGGTTATGCATAAGACATATAAATTAAAGCACACAAAGAGTAAATAACTTAAGATGTTTCATTCGGCCACCTAAGGAGAACTTCTTAGTATTATGAAATTATGTGAAATGAATTAACCTTTGAGAAAAGAAAAGGTTAAGAGATAACTTAGAAGGATGAGTGGAATAGCTCCGCATGAGTGATTCATCATAAAATGTTATGAATTAAGAAAGTTGGACATGTTTGGGTGTATGTTATTCTGTTGCACAAGAATTTATGATAAGCTTCAGTAAGTCTTGATTTAGAAAATGATAATTTCCTTGAGAATGTTATGTTAACTTTTTGTATTACTTTATGAGTACATAAGAGCAATATGAGAGCTTTCACTTGAGGACTCCAAAGATTAGACTTGTCCATTATCTCTAAGGATCATACTTTTCTTGTTAAGGCATTGAGAGGCAATGTTCCCTCGTCCTAAACACTTGAAATACTTAATGGATAAGTCTTTTTTTATTGGAGTGGATGGGGTGTTGGTCTTTCTTTCTTGAGATCTTTAATTTCCCTAAGATCTTTAGGCTTAAAAAGAACATCCTTGTGGCCTTCCTTCCTCTTATTTTCCTTCCAAGAAGGCTTTGAGGTTGAGTATCTACTCTTACCTTTTCTATGGAGTTGTTGTTCTACCTTTTGGGCTTGGTGGTAGAGTTCATTCAAATTCATATAGTTGTAGAGTTCCACAACATCTCTAATCTCATCCTTAAGCCCTTCAAGGAATCTTGCCATTCTAGCCTCCTCACATTCTTCTATGTTGGCTCTAATGATGGCTACCTCCATATCTTTGTGGTACTCGTCAATAGTCTTATTACCTTAGGTTAATCTTTGGAGCCTATTATGAAGCTCCCTAAGGTAATGAGGTGGTACATACATATTCCTAAGGATGACTTTCATTTCTTCCCAAGTCTCAATAAGATGAAACCTTGCTCTTTCTTTCACTAGCTTATCCCACCAAATCAAAGCATAGTCTGAAAATTCAAGACCAGCTAGCTTTATCCTATGTTCCTCCCTCACATCATAGCACATGAAAATTTTCTCTACCTTCAACACCCATGATAGGTAAATTTCAGGGTCATTCAACCCTTGAAATTTCAAAATTCTAAACTTGGTTCCATCTATTCTTTCTTAGTTTCCATTTTCTCTCCTACCTCTATTCCTAATCCTAGAATCATCCCTATGTCTACGGTTATTTCTAGAAGAAGCTTTATGACTATGATGGCTAGGAGAATGTCTATCTCTACTTCTATGGATCCTACTCCTAGTTGAATTTCTAACCCTAAGTGGAGACCTAGATGATTCCCTATCACTCTCATGCCTACCATGATTCCCACCCCTGGGATTATTCCTTTGGTTTTCTCAAGGGGATTCATACAATTCTTCTTGTGAAAGTTCCTCCTTAGGTGAATCAATTTTATTTTTGTTTTTCTTAGAACTACTAGGCCCTTCATTTTGTTTCTTTTTAAACAAAGTCTCATTCCTCTTTTCTAGTTCATACAAACGATCTTCAAATTGTTCACTTTGTTTTCTTAACATTTTCTCAAAGGTTTGGGTAAGGGCTTCTAGTTGTAACCTATTGAAGCTAGGTGGATAATCACTTTCACTCATGATGCTCTCCACCCAAGACACAAGATATGAAACAAATCAATTAAGAAAATCACAAATATTCTAAGTACAAATTCCTACCACATAAAACACTTGAACAATTAAGAAATTAAAATGCAGAAAGTTAATTGGTTTCTTACACAAACCAAGGTCCAAGATCTGGAAAGATAAGTAACAAGTAGTCACACAGGCTAAGTTGTAAACCTAGCAATTATGGAACCCCCTTATTACTCCTTTCAACAAGCACACTTAGACTCCCCCTTATGACTCCTTAAAACCTCACAAAGGATTTGGAAACTTACACACAATTACTAACAAAATTACAAGGAAAATTCCTAAGTACAAATTAAATAAAAAAGATTACAATATTATAACCCTACTACAACCAAATTCTAAAATTACACCAAAAAGAAAGTCCTAGTAAGAGAAATCCTAATCTATTACAAATGGGTAAATTCTTCAAGTCCAGGTCCTCTCCAAGTCAACAAGATCTCTTTTTTTTTGGGCTGCATACTAAATTAAACCAAGAATTCTTTGCAAACCAAGAAATTGTTAGCACAATTAAAACTAATTATTTTCTTTCCTCACCAAGTGTTTGCCACTCTTAGTCACTCACTTTGGTCTTGCTTTTAACCTTGAAGAAAGGACACATATTCAACTTAAAATTAGAGGCCTTGATGTTTCCAATGTGGTAAAAACTCAACTCATCCAGAATTCAAGAATGGACAAAACATAGGAATTTTGGGGACAAACAAGAAACTCTTATCACAAAAATTAGCTTAACTCAAAGGGATTAAAATTGTGACAAACTAAAATTTAAAGAAGACAAACAACAATTAAGTGGTGAAGAAAGAAAGAAAGGCACTCAAAAGGAATTCAAGAAGGATGAATGGATTACAAACTTGTGTGAATTGTTCTTAAAACTGAACTTAACCTTTCCTTGAAAGAAAATCATTCATATGCATCATAGTTCATTTAAGAGGATAAATTTAACTCAAGTTGTTCAACACACTTCAATTGATCCTAAACTCAACTCAAATATTATAATTGAAATACAAAAAAATGAAACTTGAAGATCATTCAACTCTGCCCAATTTTTTTTTTACTTTTTTTTTTCAATTTTTTTTTTCGTTTTTGTTCTTTGTTGATTCTTACTTTTTTTTGCTTGTATATTTTAGAAAAGTGTAATGTACACTTATATCACTCCAAAACAAGCACAAGATTAACACTTAAACACCCACAACAATTTTTTCAAAGATCAAACACAAACTTCCTGAAGAACACATGAAGAACAGTGATGAACATGATGAACAATTTTTCAGAATTTTGTCAAAATAATTGAGAGGTTTTTGAGGCAACAATGATCAAGTATAATTTCAACAAGAAAAACCCACAAATTCCAAATTATTGAGAGAACAATAAGCCTGTTCTTGCTGGAACTACCAAAAAAAAAAAACCAGAAATGGGTTCTTCAATTTCTTGACATTTTGATGTAATTTTGAGCAAATTCACCGATTAAATTGATGTTTAAGCAAGGACCCAACAACATATGACTCTAAGCAACACAAATTACATGTGAATTCAAGCAAGAAGGGGTTGAAAATATGCAGAAAAACTGTAACAAAAACAGAGACAAAAATAAGAGAAGAAGATGATGAAAAATGAAGGGGAAAAGTGAGAGAAGTTACCTCCAAACAACAAGCTCTTGATACCACATAATACAACCCACTTGGGAGGAAGAGGATGGACCTAGTTGGAGGTGGAATTGAAGCTCAAAATTCTGAGCAGTTTTGGGAGCTCTTCAATTTATGTTCAATGTAGCACAAAAATTGTGCATAGAAATGAAAAGATGATGAAACATAAATTTGCATAATGTAAAAAGGGAATTGGGGAAGGTGATTGCAAGAATTAAAGGCTGGAAATAAAGTGCAGAAATGGAAGAAAAGGAAAAACAAAAATAACCAAAATTAAAGGGGAAAGGTGCTGGAAATTAAAGACATAAACTAAGAACCAGAATTGTAAATTGTAAGAAAGTAAATGGCAGAATATAAATTGCAGAAAAATAATTCCTAAGCTAGGCGCCACTCCACTAGCTAGAGGAAGCTAGGAAGATAAGCCAAGTTCCACCACATTGGAGGCTCCAATGATAAGGAAAGGGGTCTTGACCTCAAAAAAAAAAGTAAGAGGAGAAGAAAGAGAAGAGAAAAATGCTCTCTCAAGGGAATTCTCGGATTCCAATAGTATAAAAAGACCAAAGGTCCCTTTTCTTACATTAATCCTTTATTTATAGGAAAAAGGGAAAGGAGTTGTTTGGTTATGGGTTTGGGCTTCCTTTAGCCAACCAAGCTCTTAACCTAAGCATGTTCCTATTCTAAATAACCTATTCTTATTCCATGTTGGAATAAACTATTCCCACTTTTACAGCTTAAAGAAAAATACAACCAAATTAAAATTAGGAAAAATTTCAGTTTTATTATCCTTAAGCTACAAATGTAGACTCCACATATTTCTCTTGAACATCAATTTCCATGCTCACATCATGAAGTGTCATACCCATTATGTAAATTTCTGTAAATAGTTGGATGCAAGCATCCTAGTTATTATTTTGTAGTGGTATGCTAGTTCATCTATTAGAATATGTAGCAAGTAAGTATGTAAGTATGGTATGTACATTATGGTGTGTAGTAAACTGTATGTAAAGGCCTTAGTGGCTAAGATTGTTATGTACATGTAAAAAGGATTGTATAATTATATAAAGCTTGTATGTATATGAATGGTTTATGTTTAATTTGCGGTACTGATGATGAGAGACAAATGAGGCGAAGAGGGAGAATCGTAATGATAATAATCTATATGCACATAAGGGTGCCTAGTAACTTATTTACTGACACGAATGCTATATTGACAAGGCTTGAAATTTATAATAAAATGATTGTTTTTAAAAAAATTACCATGTTTTCTCTAATAAGAATTTTTCCAAGATTCTGCATCATGAGATGAAAAACTAATAATGGAACCGAATGAACAACTTAATAGTAAAATCACTATTTATTTTTAAGGTGTTATATGGTACACTATATTGAGAAGGTTGGAATTTCACGAATCTAGTAAGTTATTCGGGTATTTTTTTATGTTTATGATTAGGGGATGACCCATGAATTAGCTCCATTTGAACCATTTATTTTAGGCTGGTTTGGTTTGAGCTATTTTTAGGTATTTATTTAAATAAAAATTTAGGGCTGGGAAAATTGGAAAAAGACTAAGTAGGGTTGGTCCCAAGGCTAAAACCTAAATTGATAGCTCTAGTTCTTTGTACTTTCTTTCCTATGTATGAAATAAGGCCATGAGAGAGTATGTGAAGTGAAGAGTTGTTATTATTGGTCAAGATGATATTTGGGAGAAAAGATAAGTGGGCTTAGATCGTTAGAGAATGGGTGTGAGAAAGATTTTCTTAGGGGGATATATGGTGATCATGTAGAAGAGAGAGAGTTGGTCCATTCTCCCTGTTGTGAGTGGAATGAGAGAATAAAAAGAAGGGAAATATGGGTATGATAGCTAGTAGAAATTAGTGTCCCTTGATGTTATTGGATATTCGTTTTCTTTTTGTGTATAAGGAAAGAGTAGCTTGGCTACTAAAATTTGATGAGAGAGAAGAGTGAGTCTTCTTTAAATATGGTGATGAAGAAGAGTAACAAGAGAGAATGAAAGGGCCAAGAGAGGCCATGGTTGCTATGCATGCATCTTTTTCAAGAAAAAGTGATTGAGGATGTTGTTATATGCTCCAAGTGTGGAGGTTGTTAAAATAAATATGAGTTGAGAATAAGGATGGATAATATGCTTTAGTTCATGGGAGAGAAGATTGTGAGAATGGAAGTATGGGGAGCTGGATGCTGGGAGTGAAGTTTTGTTGAAGGAGTGAAAATGTAGCTGAGTGCTGCTATATAAGTGTATGGTGCCTTGGAGGAGAGAAGAGTTCATCATGATGTGGGCATTAGTGAGGATTTTATGTGTTAGGTTTAGAGCCAAGCCCACCAGCAAGAGTAATTAGTGGGAGTTACAAACTAGTGAGGTTGGAAAGATGCTTTGTATACCCATTTGTTTAGAGACAAAGTGTGCCTGATATGGTGTGTACATTGGTGGGTTTTTAGTGGAGAGAGAACAAAATGAGAGAAGAGAAAAGAGCATGAAGGTGGGTCAAAATGAATGTTATTAGGGTTTTAGAGGAGTGTGGACAAGAGAAAGGATCTAAATTTTTAGGTATTCTTACTTATGTCTCCAGATGTAAATTTTGCTTTGTTTTAATATTATTTTTTTTATCCACCAGCCAACCACTAACGTAAATTGTGCTTTGTTTTAATATGATTTTTTTATCCACCAATTGACCACTGAAATACATGAATGGGAAGAATTTAGCCTTTTCTTTTGGGGTGAATTTTATCTTTTATAATTTTTAAATTTTTAATTTTTAATGAATGAATGAAATTTAATGTTGATATATATATATATATATATATATATATATATATATATATATAACTATTCCATCCAATAATTATAAAATAAAAAATATGACATGCGTAATTTTGTATGTTTAAATTAAAGGTTGCTCAAATTATTATAAAAATTGAACTATTTAGTTTCGATGTAAATTTATTAGTAATAACATGAATTTATGGCTTGTTACATAAACTTTTAAATATACATGTAAATCTTTATCTATAGTCGTATAAAATTGTAGGTAAAGATATGTATGAAAAGTATATATAGACTTTTACCCACCTATACAAAATCATGGATAAAGGTTCATAATCTTTATTTACAACCATAACTAATGGTAGATGAAAGTATAAAATTGTAGATATAACCGATACAGACATTCGAGTTTTCATAATTATTTAACACATACAATAGATGTAGCCAATTATCTATAAATTTAAACTTATACCTATGATATTTTTATATTTAACACATTTAATCATAGACTTTTAACTCTATAAATATAATTTATAGTAGTGTAACATAAAATTTATAACATCTTCAATTTTTCTATTTTGTTACATGTTAGAATTAATTTAATAATTAGAATTGTTAGGATTAGATTTAGAAGAAAATTGAGAAAAATCCTTTAAATAAAATTACTTAAAATATTATAATTATTAATTAAAAAACTAATAATTTTAAAAAAATATCTATTTAAGATTATTGGAATGGCTATAAAGATTAAAAAAAATTAGAATTAATTTTTAGAACAATTAAAATTGAAGACAATATATTTGAACTATAAATAAAATTAGAATAATACAAATATTTTCTTATTTTAAAATTTTCTACATAATTAATTACTTAAATAAATAATTTACACTTTTATTTGTTTTCGTTTCTTTTCTCGAGCACACCTTTGATAAATTTTAAAGATAATTATTCTATGCCAGTAATACTTATTATAGATTTCTTACATGAATTAAAATTTAAAAGTTGTAAATTATATCAAAAAAATAAAAGGATTGGTTAAAAAAAATATTAAAATAAGAGAAGCTCTTTCTTAAGAAACTTCTCTTTTATAACATCTTCACCATTTGTCCCTCCCTTTTTTTAGCAACCGAAAAGGACACTTTCTCATCATTCTTCTCCAAAATCTTGGAAAAAAAAAATCAACATCCACCACTTGATTTTTATTTTCCTCCATTTAGTTCTTCTACTAAGTTGAGTTTTCAGTTATGAGTTTCCTAAATTTACCCTATTTTTCTTCTCCAATGATTTCAATAAACATTAATAGTAGTTTCTTTCTTTTCCTCATTTTTTTATTTTCAATTTTTTTTATTTTTTTTATAATATTCTCAATATTTGTATTTTTTATAATCTAAGACTTGTGGTTCAAGAAAAGAAAATAAAAAAAAATCTTATCTCATCATGTAAAGTACTATTTAGCTATCTATATGAGGAGTAATTCATATATAAATATAAAAAATAATACACTAAAGAAGAGCTCCCTTAAATCACTAAGAAATAAAATTTTTTTTTTCTTATGATCTTGATTGACGGTTAATCACTTTATAAAATGTGTGAATTATTAAAATTATGTTATAAGTGTTGGATTGATATTATTATAAATTTAATGATGATATTTTGCATAAAATATTTTATATAAAATATATAAATTATTAAAATTATATTCTAAGCGTTGGATTGATATTATTATAAATTTGATGATAATATCTTGTTTGAAATATTCTAAAAAATATTTGTTGATATTTAAAATTATATGTTTGATTATACAATGATTTTTTGGATTTTATAAATTTAAATAATGATGATTGAATTATAAGATGACGATAGATTGCTATATATAAACATTGGTTAATTCTTAATTTGAATTAGATGATTATATATTATAAATTATTTTCCAAAAATAATGCGAAGATAAAGGATTTTAAACAATAAAGATATTTTTTTAAAAAAAAATTAACCTAAGAACCAACAACAATGGTTATTTTAATATCTGATAAATAATTTTAATAATAAACTTCAACCTATTATGTGAGTGATGAAAATGTTTTACGTATTTTATTATATTGTATATATATTTTATTTTTAATTATTTTTTATTTTGTGATTTTTCTAGATTAAATATTTATTTTTGTTTGATGTTTACAAAAATGAATAAAAACCAAAATATTAATGAATTGATATTTAAAATAATAAATAATTAAAATTTTTAGTTATGAGTAATTTAACTTAAATTATTTATAAAAATAAAAATTTATAAAAAATAAAATTTAAAAATTAATTGACATAAAAGTAAAAGTTGGAGTGTTTATTCATAAAATTAATAAAGAATATAAATCAATTAAAATAAAGTTTAATTTTAGAATATCTATTTGTAAGAGTGGTAAAATAGTTTATGGATCAATTAAAATAAAACTAAAATTCATAGATCTAATTAAAAAATATAGTTTAAAATTAATTGGAATAATACTAAAATTTTCGTGCCTTTTTGTGAAGAAGGTAAAATATGTTTAATTACTCTATTTTCTTTTCATATTTTTATAAAACGAGATCAATATTATTTATTAATTTTGTCAAATATATTGAAATTATACTTGTTATGTTTTTCTTTTTAAAAAAAGTGTTATTATTAGTACCATAATTTTGAAAAGTCTAATATTTGGTTTGGGATGGCAGGGGAAGGAGCAGGGAGAACCAAGGTTCTCTCACATGTAAAAAAGCCATTTACATATTAGTTTTCTATCCATTTGTGAAAAAAGCATATTTAATAATTTGCAAAAGTTCCAATAACTACAGGTAACCTCAAATAAATAAAGTTGGATTCAATCATAAATAAATATCTACTAAACCCATTCAAATTCCATTCTTAACTAAAAATATTTTATTAACTTTGATATATATATATATATATATATATTAATAATATTTTATTTTAAAAATATGATTTTATTTTAATTTTATTTTTTTTATCATACTCTATTTCCTTATTTTTGACCTTTTATTCTAATACATTTCATTTAAGATTGACATTAAACATTTTTCTTAACTCAAAAATCTTGATGAGCTTAATAATATTTGCCCATGTGCATGTTATGTGGCTTGCTTTTGCGCGTTAGTTGTGGCAAAAATCTGGAGCGTTTCAAACCGAAGGCAGGGATTGCACACTCGGCTTCCAAATAGAACTCTGGTGTTGGCCTTACATAAGTGATAGAACACAAACAAAAGAAAAATAAAAATAAAAGAGAGATAAAAGTAAATCACATACGTGTATAAATATAGTAAAGATTCCAATCATCCTGAGCTGGTTTTTCCCATGCTGATCTCCTCCTCGTCCTAAGAATAACCACCTTTCAAAGATATACCAATTCTGAATCAAACTTTTCTCTTACCCTCTCTGGACCCTTTCAGCCCCCTTTCTGTTCCACACCCGCCCTCAAATGTAAAAGGAGGAAAGGAATTTTGAACCGCACCCCCTTCTTTAACATTTTTGGTCTGGGCATGATGCCTCCTTAAGGTAACCTTCCTTCATCACGTTCTCTGTTTCAATAACAGAGAACATACATACATTTTATAAACCCCAAAAAATATATATATATATATATACATACATATATATATATATATATATATATATATAAAAGAAAATGAATTGCTTTTAGATTGTGTCTAAAATAATAACCTGCAACAAAAGGAAACGATAAAACCGATCAGAGGTAAGAGAAGAAGCAAGGCAGGAAATGAAAGAAAAGAAAAGGAACTGGAAGTTGGAGTTGATGATAGGAAATCACCAGAGGAAAGACTTTGCATCATGCGACGAGGATGTATCGCCGTCGCCGAGGGAGGTGCTTGAAGTGCCTATTATGGGGATGGATTCGGACAGCACAGGGAGCAGCAACTACAGCGGTCCTGGGTCACCAGGGTTGGGCCCACAACGGGCCCAAGCCCAACAAGGGAGAGATGCGCCCACTCAGCAATGGAAGGCAATGATCGACGCGTTGAGGTTCAAGTCCGTTCGAAGATTCTCGACCATTCCTCTGCTTGCCGCCAGCTACGAAATCTCTAGAAAAAGCCTTAGGAACAAGTTGGCTCGTATCCGAAACGCAAACGAAGATGATGACGATGTCGATTTAGATGACACCATTTATTTGGACGGTATTCCTACCAAGCCTTCTTGGAGGAACTTTACTTTCGCTGACCTTGCTGCTGCAACCGACGATTTCAGCCCTGGTAAGATTCAACATCCTTTGCAATTTTAGCTCTATTGCTTGAAAAAATAAAATAAATTATATGCCAATTTTTACTTTCAATGTCTCAAGAAAAAATTAAAATAGAATTAGAGAGATACATTCTTGTTATTTGACTCAAACTTTCTGAAATTTATTGGATTAGTTAATCAGCATCCGCTGGGCACGTACACTTCTCAATAATCTAAGAAAAATTACATTACAGAAAAAATATAGAATAATAAATGATGTACAAGATAAATATAAAAATATTTAATAATTTACTGTATAATAAAATTATTTTATAGATGTTCACTTTGGTTATCGATAGTGGCCTAATTCTTAGAACCACGGGAAGCGTAAGAAGATTAAAACAAATATGAAATAAAATAAATAATATAATAACAATAAAAATTTTTGTATAAGTTATATAAAATTTTATTGTATGAATATAAGTTGTTTAAATTTATTTTTAAAATAAAATTATACAATAATTTATATAATATTTTATATATTTATTTTTTATTGCATCATTTATTTATTCTATATTTTATTTTTTATTTTCCATTTTTGTACAAGTTGTTTTTACTGTAATTTCTTAGATTATTGAGAAATATACTTGAGCACCGGGTGCTGATCAACTGATCCAAGGTGCATTTATTCAGTTATATAACTCATATCTTGTCCTCTAATAAAACTGCAACAATGGTGATAAATTAATTGTTCAAGCATATCATTATCTCAAGACCGAATAACGAAGTGTATATCTCATATGTTGTTAATTCTTAGCCTTATACTTTCAAGTATGCTTTGTACTCTTTTTTTTCTTTACAAAATTTGATTATTTCTCGGTTGTGGAATTTCGAATTCTCAAATTAGGGGACAATTAGTTTTGAATGTGGAGCAGGCCGATGAAAGATTCAGCTTTAGACCTAATTTAGACCTGATTGTGCTCCATGTTGTTATCCATAGCCATCTAACTAAATTCAATGCATTAGGAGAAATGCTAATATGATATTATTTTGAATATTTTTATGTTATTAGTCTGATTTTGAAAATATAAAAAAGTAAAATTAATCAATTTATAAGACAATGTTTTATCTTTTTAAAAAAGAAATAGATACAATAAAGTGTTAATATAGAAAATAGGTTTTAAAAAATATATTGCTTGCGATTTTCACGAATTAGTTGTGTTTCTAAGGTTGGCCCATTGGTTCAATCAACTGAAAACTTTCTTTCGGTCTTGCTATTTGTAGTTCTGCATACCATCTGTGTGGGGTAAAATTTACAACAATCTAGACCTTTATCCAATTTCAATACAAGATGTATACAACACTCTCTCTAAATAATTTTACAATTCGTATAAAATGTAACGTTCCCAAAATTGAGAAAATATACTTATTAAATGACTTTGTTTCTGCAATACGCCCCCTTCTCACTGTTTTTTGTTAATCTTGCAATTGTGGTTGCATAGAGAACTTGCTTGGAAAAGGTGGTCATGCTGAAGTCTACAAAGGACACTTACCTGATGGTCAAGTTGTAGCAGTAAAGAGGCTAATGAGGAATGAAAAGGAAGCTGAGGACAAAGCTGGTGATTTCTTAACAGAGCTTGGAATCATTGCTCACATTAACCACCCAAATGCAACTCGTTTGATTGGGTTTGGGATCGACCAAGGTCTCTACTTTGTTCTACAGTTGGCTCCACACGGGAGCGTTGCCTCTTCGCTCTTTGGTGCAGTGCTGCATCTCTCTCACTTCTCAATTCATATCTTCCTTCTATTCTTGTAGCATACAGAGACTTATATGGCCTCCTATCTCATGAATTTTAAATCCTCTTATTTTATTAACTAATAATATGGTCATATTGAAGATAAAAAGACACATTTTTTATCAAATAAAGACCCCATCATAATTAGTTTTCTTTTGCTCCTTAACATGATCATATTATGCTGCTTAAATAAAATAAGAGGATCCAAATCTATTATTTAATTGTAATTAATATTATTGAGTAACTATTTTATATGCTAGGCTAACAAAAGGGATCGATATTCAACATTTCAGGTTCTGAATGTTTGGAGTGGCCGAAAAGGTTTAAAGTAGCCGTTGGGGTAGCAAAAGGATTGCAGTATCTTCATCACGATTGCCCTAGAAGAATCATTCATAGAGACATCAAAGCCTCTAACATACTACTCAGCGAAAATGATGATGCTGAGGTACTTTTATCAACCTATAATATAGTATTGTGAACTTCATATTTATTTCCAGTCAAGCTAAACACTTCATTCTGTAATAAACTGCAGATTTCAGATTTTGGATTGGCAAAGTGGCTCCCAGATAAGTGGACTCAGCATGTTGTCTTCCCAATAGAAGGCACATTCGGGTTGGCAATTGCAACATCATGGCTTTTTACATTGTTTTTTTTCATTGTCATTCCATTTTCTTAAAAGCTATTTGATCAATTGTTGCAGGTATTTGGCTCCAGAGTACTTTATGCATGGAATTGTGGATGAGAAAACTGATGTTTTTGCATTTGGGGTTTTATTACTGGAGCTCATAACTGGTCGTCGTGCAGTTGATTCAAATAGTAGGGAAAGTCTTGTGATCTGGGCAAGTCTTCATAATCTCTATACTCAAATCCTTTGTTACCTCACCTTGTCTCTATAATCACGTCAACTCTAATTATGAAAAAAAATTCTTGCTAATACTAGGGAATTTTATTTTATTTTTGTTAGTTCATTAGGAAGACATAATTGGAAAATGTGATAGGGTTTATGGCATGTAAAATAGAATTGATTACCTTTTTATGAGTGTGATCTTCTCTCCGAGAGCACTAATCAATGAGTCTTTAGGTTAAATCAAGATGATAAAACTTCAGAGTTTAGGCCTGTTCGTTTTCTAGTTAGAAAATTTTCATATTTTTTAATGTAAAAGATCCATTCCATTAAGAATATATGATTTAGATTCATTAGTGCATACATCTTAACATCTAACAGATCAAAATCAATTTAATCTAAATTTATTCTAGCAAACTTTTAACCAAAAGGATACTTACAAAAAATTTTAAGTTTGCATACTAATAATTTGAGAAAGACAAACTGATCATGTTGTGCTGCGATCAGGCTAAACCACTATTGGAGGCGAAGAACGTCAAAGAAATAGCAGACCCCAGATTAGTAGAGAAATATGACCCCACAGAAATGAAGTGTGCCATGGCAACGGCTTCCATGTGTATCCATCATATGTCCTCTAAGCGGCCATACATGAATCAGGTATCGAAATGAAGTTTGTTACCACCTTGCGTCACCATAGCAAGTCAGAAAATGACTTGCCTCGTTTTTTGGGTAACTTATTATTTAATTGCCTCTTTGGGAACACCAGGTTGTGCAGCTACTGAAAGGAGAAGAGGTGGCTATTGAACTCAGTCAAACATCAATAGCTCCAAGATCGCTTTTGTTAGATGCATGTGACCTAGAAGATTATACTTGCTCTAACTATTTGAATGACCTCAATCGCCACAAGCAATTGATCATGGAGTGATGCATTATTGGAGCTGTGCTCTGCTTCCTTTGGCGTAGCATGCTTTCCCCATTGAAACTTATAGAATAATATTTGTAGCATTCATGTGGGTGAGATGACAATGTCACAAGCTTGTCTTTCTTCAAGGTTCGCAAGGGATGTAATTGACATGATTATGAATTGAGCATTAGTCAAGATGCGATCATATTTTGTATGATTTATCATTGACTAATAACTGACATTAAAGACTTAAGGCCTTCCAATAACTAATTTTAAAGAAACATTTTAATGTTTGTAACTCTTTTATTCTGTAATGACTAGTGTCATTTTAACAATTTCATACAAAAATCAGCCTAATTTTCAAATGCATCCTTTTTCATTCCTTCATTTCTTCTATTTTTTAAACAACTTCATTTATTTATAATTTCTTGGATCGACTCATTTATTTAATTTAATTGCACAAGTCATTCATAACAATTAGGGATTCCAGTGACGATTCATACCAACAACTAGACATCGCGATATTCCAAATCTACGTGAACTGCAAGTATCTAAATTGGAAATACTTCTTGTGGAGAGATCTCAATATCACGAACATATCTTAGATTTGTTGCTAGATTCCAAATGATAATAAAAAGGAATGGCTTTAAGGTAGTCCACAGATTTCATGGATCAATAGGGAAGAAAAGATTAATTAATTTGATATTTTAATAATTTATATGTTAATTACTTTAAAATAATAATTGTTTTTTAGTTCTTAAAATATTCATTTAAGAATCATCAATATTTTAACCCTATCACGTCATTCTTTTTGAAACCATAAGATAGTCGTAATGGCAATCTTGAGCCAATCTAGTTGGCAACCTTGAACCAATCTAACTAAGTTAAACTTAGATCATTTTGTTAAATTCTTTGTAAATATGATGTAATTAAGAAAAGATAAAAATAAATAAATAAATAAAATAATTATAATAATGTTATAATTAAAGTAATGTTATAATTAGAAGAATTATATTGTTATTATGATGATTACGTAATCAAATATTTTTGTAATTAATTTTTTAACTAATGATTTCTTACTATAAATTCATGTTCTGTATGATTAAAATACACACGTTTATTTTATGTCTTCTCACTTCATTCTCAACATAGTATTTAGAGTCTAATAAAAAGCAACTATAATATATGACATACTTAGTTGATCTATTGTTAATTGACAAATTTTTTCGACAATCATATTTTCTCTCTAATTTTCAATATCTATCTTCCTTATTGATCAACATCACTTTTGATTCTCCTAAGGTTCAGGCCCTTGTGTGTTCACCAACCATGTTACTACTCTTTCTATCAAGCAATTGGATGGTAAGAATTATATGGTTTGAATTTTAACATTTATCTTTGACTTATAGAATAGGATTATGATATCTACCTGACCACTAATGTTACTAATATTTTTTAGGATGATCTTTCATGTTAGAGGAAGGTTGATGTTCAACTCTATTGCATCATTATGGCCATCCTTCATCCTTCTATGGGTCCAACTTTTTGTTCCCATGAAACATGTGAAGCAATTTGAACTCAGACAAAGTCACTCTATGCTAATAACACTCAACATCTCTATGGGGATTTGCCATGACCTTATGATTATTTGTGTTCACTCTCCTAATGACTTCTTGGCTAATTATTTGAGTAAGGTTTCTAGCCATGTTCATGATTTTAATGAACTCTTACCTCTTACTACTAGTCTAGTTAAAGAGATCGAGTAATGTCATCATATCTTTATATTATTAGCCTTATATGGCCTACCAAAGGTCTATTCTCATTTCGTAATCAAGTTATGGATTGTCCTATTGTTTCTACCATGGATTTAGTTGGTCCACTTTACTTCGTATCCCGGCTAAGACTAAGGTAATTGTTCCTCATGCTCCTGTAGACTCCCCAGTTTTTGTGTCTCATCATGGTGACCATGCTTGTCCTTACAAACCAAGAAAATCTCAAAACGCGATCATTGCCATAAACATGACCATACAATTAATTGATGTTGTACTCTTCATGGTCATCCTTTACATAAAATCAATATTGCTCATGTTACACTACAGGTCTCTCCTGTTTCCACTGAACCACAATATATCCCCATGCACCATCTATCTCTAATGATAACTTTTTAAAGTGGTGTGAGACATATCAAGCCTTTGGTTCCACTCACTTAGTTGCACACATTAGTAATTTCTTTGCTGATCTCTCTTATTCTTCCCCTCTGCAATGTAGAGTCACTTCCATTAATTTATATTGTAATTAGGTTAAGGGTATCCTACTTGTATAGGTCCAGGCCCATTTCTTCCTTGTACTTTTCCTTCATTTTTAATCATGGGGTCCTTAGGTTTATGCGTTAGAAGGCCTAATTTAGTAAGAAAATGGGACGATTTAGCAAACCTTGGCCAAATCCATAATGGTCTATAAATAGATCTTGACTCTTGTAAATTCAACACTTTATGTCGTAATATACATTTCTTCATTTTTGAGTGAACATTGGATAGAAAATTCTATCTTTAAATTCTATTGAAGCTCTAAGTCTTAAGATAATTTTTAAGTACTCCTTATCAATGGAAGATTCTACCATTATTGCATAAATTCAAGCTTATCAAATTCTTTTTTCATAAGCTTTTGTGGCACTTAACAATCCACACATTCTCTTTTTCTCTTTACTTATTTTCTACTTCAATGTTTATATTATTTTTCATGTTATGTACGATTATATATGGTATTTTTTGTGGCTACATTTGAAGCTTTTTCAAGCCTGGATCCATCATCAAGTGATCTTCATAGAAGACCACATCACTCTAGGTCCTTAGATTCTAGATAACGAGGTTGCAGATCATATTAGGGATAATAAATCCCTTATTTCTAGTATTTTTCTTTTTGATTCTTTACATCCTATCACTATAGTTAATGGTTTCTAAACATGAACTCAAGGTATTGGTACTATTCTCCTTTATCTGTTCATATCCATTGATAATGTCATTTATGTTCATGGTTCTCTTTTTAATTTATTGTCTATTAGTTGTTCTACTTGCACTCTTAATTTCATTGTTTCATTTACAGATGATTTAATCACTCTATAGGACTAGAGATATAGGAGGATGATTGGCTTAGGATGTGAATCTTGAGCTCTTTACCAGCTCAAAACTTCTTCTCATATTGGCTTTGTAGTGGACTCCCCTCATGATTCATGCTTAGTTGGCCACTCATGTGTTGCAAACTTGAAACAACTAATGTTAGATCTTTCATCAGTATATTCCTTAGCTTGTGAATCATGTTAGTTGGGTAAACATGTTTATAGTTTTTATCATAATCGTGTCATTATTCAAGATTCATCCCTTTTTAATTTAGTTCATTTAGATATCACAGTCTTAGTCATGTCCTTTCTATTTTACGATCAAAATGCTTTATTACTTTTATTGATAATTTTTCTCATTGTACTTGGATTTATTTAATAAAAGAATATCCATCCATAATTTGCACCATGTTCTTTTATTTATTATCCTCTTATTTTAAAAAATTATTTTCATTTTAAACTCGTACACATACAACCCTCTTTTGGTGAGCTCAAAAGTTGATATTCAAACTTCTCTTACAAATTGTTGGCATAGTCTCTGTAGGATCGATATCAAGAATCTTAAATTCCCCTTTTCTACATTGATGGATATATGTGTTCATGGATAAAACTTAACAAATAATTTTACACTCTCGTTTTACACACAACAACCATGAACAACTAACACCACTATTACTAACTCACCTTTGTATCCACCTTATTCACCCCCTCCAACCCTACATCCTTTGATTGATCTTCCTATTCTAGTTTGTAAAGGTATACATTCTACTCATAATCCTTCCCTTCATTATGTTAATATTAGTTACTATCATTTATCTCTTTTTCGTGAACATTGAATTATGTTCGAGGGTAAATTTAAAAAAACAAAAAAAACCAAAATAAATCGTTTTGTTTTTATCTTAAAATTGATCAAAAACAAAAAAAAAATATAGAAAAAAAAACAATGAAAAGAAGGAAAAAGAAAATAAAGTGAGAAAAAATAAAAACAAAAGCAATAAAAAATAAAAAATAATAATAAATAAATGAACAAAATGTAAAATATAATAAATCAAAAGGAAAAAGGAAAGAGAAAAAAAAAGAAATAAAAGAGAAATAAAAAGGAAAAAGAATAATAATAGTAAATAGAATAAAAAAACACAAAATAAAAAGAAAAAAAAGAAAAAATTTAGTGAGGGGGTTGGTTATAAGTTAGTTATGGTGGTTTAGATTTGGTGAGAAAAGAAGAAAACAAATAATAAGAAAAAAGAAAAATAAAAGAAAAAGAAAATAAAAAATAAAAAAATAATAAAAAGAAGGAATGGTTTTGGCGGGAGGGGGGTTGGTTTTCAAAAAAAAAAACATTCAGCACTTAAAAGGAGAGAAAGGGGAGAGTCCCAAGGGGAAGAGAAAAAATTTGGAAGGTAACAGAATGAAGGGGCATGGTCTTGGCTTCTTCTTCACATCTCCCTCACTCTCGCATTCGGAGAGGTTCCAGTTGGGTTAAAGGATCCATTTCCAAAGAGAACCGAGGAGTAAGCTGTGGGCTATTGAAAAAGCTCCTTCTAAAGATCGCTTGAGATTCTTGAGGATTTCGGAGTTTCACAAGAAGAAGCGAGTTCCTACTCTCTGTCCCTTCCAGTTCTTCGGTGGTTCTCTTGGTTGAATCTTAGAGCTTCCTTTGTCCTCGATGTTCCACGGTTAGTCTCTTTTATCTCCTTGATACTTATATAATATCATTCTACCTTTCTCTACACGAGGCGAGCAAACCTTGGACGAGTTAAATAGCAGAATGTAAGAAGAATTCAGATCCCTATTAAATGCAATGTTTAGTTAAACTTCAATTTAAGAATTTTAGTTAGATTGCATGTGTGATTGTGGTTTCTATCTTGAAGTAAGAATAAAATCATTGAGAAATTCATCCATGCATTTGCATTCCTGGGTAGAATTGTGGTTGAGATCATCAAGTGAATAACAGGATCCAATTTGCTTGACTCAGCATGCTTAATTCCTTAAATGAATCAGAAAGCTTCATCTCGGTAAATTCTGGAATTAATGTGTTCATGGATTAATCATTATTCAGTAATCCGACATGGTTTGGCCTCATTAGTGTTCATGAATGTTAAAATCCAGTGTTTGACAATCTGGAAGTAATATCAAGAGCAAGTTAGTATCACAAATTTGAGGAATAGTAGTCTTGGACCATCATAAGAAATTACATGTCCTTTCCTCTCATGATCAAAGTTGTGATATATTTGCATGTTGTGGCCCTGCACCCCTAATTTTTTACAAGTCCTTGATTTGAATAGTTACATTTAGCGTTTGTGCACGCTGAGGAAAGGTCCCAATTAGTGAGGAGTGCAGCTAGGAAAACATCAGTGGTGTAAGAATAGGTACCCTACTATGACATCAAGAGGATATCTGGGAGATTTTGGGTAATGGCTGAATTCCCTTATAGACCTGCTCAAATTGCAAGCATACTGCAGAGGGAACACGGGAAATTGCGAAACTAGAGAACAGCAGGGGCATTGTGGAACCCCGTGCACGGGTGCAATTCTATGGATTCTCCTTATTTTATTTAATTTTATTGGCACCAATTTTGACTAAACTGCACGGCCCAGCGTAGTGGCTGGCACGCTGCATGTGCCCCTAAGACCTGGTTCGAGACTCACCAGGATGTTTTTGCTAAATTTTCATTACTAACTATTGTTGTTCGAGTAGTTAAATAAGTGTTCATGTATGGCAATAGCAAATCAATAGGTTGGTTCAAGTGGTTGATGTGCCCCTGGGTTCGAGACTCACCAGGATCGTTTTTGATAAATACTATTGTTGTTCGAGTACTTAAATAAGTGTTCATGTATGGCAATAGAAAATCAATAGGTTGGCTCAAGTGGTTACTAACTATTGTTGTTCGAGTAGTTAAATAAGTGTTCATGTATGGCAATAGCAAATCAATAGGTTGGCCCAAGGGGTTGATGCGCTACTGCATGTCCAGGTATCATATAAATCAAATTGGGCCAATGAAGCTGTTTTTACATAAAATAAAGCCAAAACTTCAAATAATATAAATATCAATAAAATCAAAATTTCATTTCAATCTCATTTTTTTTTTTATGTAAGTCAAGTCCACTTTTCAATTTTCTTTGAAACAATTCATTTTTCTTACATAGGTAAAGTCCATTTTTTATTTTTTCCTTTAAAAAATATAATAAAAATATAATTCATTTCTATTTCTTTTTTATGTGGGTCATTCCCACTCTTCAATTTCCTTTTTAAAAGTATAACTTATTTTTTTCCTTATGTGGGTCAAGCCCACTTTTCACTTTTTTTCCTTTAATATATATATATATATATAATTCATTTCTTACGTGGGTCAATCTCCCTTTTCAATTTTCCTTTTAGAAACATAACTCGTGTTTTAATTTGAGTCAAATTCAATTCTTCTTCCTAATCATTAAATGAAGTTCCTTTTTTTACTAAAGTCAAGCCCAATTCAATCTAAAATCAAGTCCAATCTCTTTTAATTTCAAATTTCATCATTCTTAATTTAAATCAAACCCCTCTTCTTAGGAGCCAAGCTCAATCTTTTGTAATAAAAAAAATTCAAATCTAATTTTATCATTTATTATTATTATCTTTTCAATTAAGTCCAATTCCTTTATTTTTAAATCAAGCCCAAGCTCTTTTTAATTTTTTAAATCAAATCCAATCATTCCTTCATTTTTAAATCAAGCCCAATTCTCTTCTCTAAATATTAAATCAACCCCATTCTTATTTTATTTTTATTTTTTTTTTCGGGTCAAGCCCAATTCCCTTTTAAAACCGTTGTTTTATAAATTTTGTCAAAAATGTCTATTTTTAATTTTCTAAAATTTGTGCAAACGGATTTTAATACGAATAGGCAGCCTTCTCTGTTGTTCCGTGTTTGAATTCATGCTAATCCATTCACAGCTTACGATGGTTTGGGTTTCACAAGCACACAATTTTAGAAAATCATTGTTTACTAACTTTGTAAAAATATCTGTTTCCAAAATGTCTATTTTAATTTTCTAAAATTTGTGGAAACGGATTTTAATACGAACAAGTAGTCTTCTCTGCTATTCCATGTTTGAATTCGTGCGAATCCATACGCAACATACAATGGTTTGGATTTTGCAAGCATGCAATTTCAGAAAATCACTGTTTACTAACTCTGTAAAAACATCTGTTTCCAAAATGTTTGTTTTAATTTTGTAAAATTTGTGCAAACGGATTTTAATACAAACAGACAGCATTTCTCGTTGTTCCATGTTTTAATTCGTTGCGATTCATACGCGGCTTACGATGGTTTGGATTTCACAAACACACAATTTTAGAAAATCATTGTTTACTAACTTTGTAAAAACATCTGTTTCCAAAATATCTATTTTAATTTTCTAAAATTTGTGGAAACGGATTTTAATATGAACAAGTAGTCTTCTCTGCTATTCCATGTTTGAATTCGTGCGAATCCATACGCAGCATACGATGGTTTGGATTTTGCAAGCATGTAATTTCAGAAAATCACTGTTTACTAACTCTGTAAAAACATCTGTTTCCAAAATGTTTGTTTTAATTTTGTAAAATTTGTGCAAATGGATTTTAATACAAACAGACAGCATTCTCTATTGTTCCATGTTTTAATTCGTGCGGATTCATACGCGGCTTACAATGGTTTGGATTTCACAAACACACAATTTTAGAAAATCACTGTTTACTAACTTTGTAAAAACGTGTGTCCAAAATGTCTGTTTTAATTTTCTAAAATTTTTGCAAACGGATTTTAATACGAACAGCAGCCTTCTCTTGTTGTTCCGTGTTTTAATTCGTGCAGATTCATACGCGACATACGACGGTTTGGATTTTGCAAGCACGTAATTTTAGAAAATCTCTATTTACACTTAACTTCTTCCAAAAGTTAATTTTTACCTAAAATCATCCTTTCATCGTCTAAGAGATCAAGTCTCTTAAAACCAGAACTACGTAAGCTTTAAGTTTCTCATTACACCAAGAAAAACGTAGGAGCAGGATCAAGTCCTGTCAGGCTATCTTCCACCAACCTATTTATTTTTCATTCTAAATTTAAGGGATCAAACAATTTTCAAAAAATAACAGAATCGCACACTCAGTTTAAGGGTACCGTTCTTCGGAACGGGCGAGTAGGGTGCCTAACACCTTCCCTATTCGTAACCGACTCCCGAACCTAGAATTTCTTCCTCAAATTAGGGTTTTTCTAAATATTTTACCTTAAAATAAAAATTTGGTGGTGATTCCACAATTAATTTAATCTTTTCAAAATTTTTAGCGAGTCAGTCGTCTCGTTGTAATTATGGTTACGACATTTTCCATTATATTTTTTCTCTCATATTTTCCTTTTGTTTCTATTCTTAATTTTATAGGTGAGTTCCTTTCTCATTCTAGTTGGAAACATGATGCAGAGGCATCCTCAATGACACTTGGACCTACACTAGAGCGCTCTCATTCTCTAAGCAGGATCCTCAGGCCCATTAGGCCTATTACTAGGGCTAAAGCCAAGAGGCTACAAACAGAGGTGGAGACCTTGTTAGGCCTTCAAGAGACTCACTCTTAGGTCCAATCCAACTCCTCATTGGCCTTACATATTTTAGAATAGGTTTAGGACTCTTTTTCTATTTTAAAAGAAGAAAGGCCAACACAGTGTATAGGACTAGGCCTCTTTCTCTGTATTTTAACATAGGACTTTTTGGGCTTTCTCTAGCCCGATTTGAGGCTACATTGAGGAGTGACAAAAAATATTATTGTGCTGAAATCCAAGCCCAATTTGGATTTAAAGCTTTTCCCTCCTTTTGATGTGAACATGAGCACCACGTTAAGCAAAAGAGATAATCTGAAATATTCTCTATAAGGAATGGGAGGTCCTATGACGAGAAATAGAACCAAACGTATGGAACAAGCACTTCAAGATATTATAAAGGAAGTTCAAGAAAAGGACTATGTGCATCCAAACCCAAATCCAACATGGGTTAATTTATGTAGTCATATTATTGAAGATCTTAAGTGATAAAGTTGATGATTTGTAATTGATTTGCTAAAAATTACATTAGGATCTGATATTTATTTACAATTTATTTGTTTTAAATTATTTGCAAATCAAGTTAGATTCTAGATCGATTTTCAATTTAATTAGGATTTTGTATTTGTTTTCTTTTTATTAGATTTTCTCCATATTTAGGTCAATTAGGTTATTTATATAATAGAAGTTAGGAATTTAGTGAAAAGGCAGATTTTGATGAATGATAATATTTCTCTATGAGAGTTTTAATATCAATGTGAGTTAATTCCCTTGGTTCTTGGGCAAAGAACTACCCTTGATAATGTTGGTTCTTCCGACAGGTTGTGGTAAGGGTCACGTTCCTCTTGATAACTTTGGTGTTCTCTAGCAAGTCACAGTTATGTCAAGTTCTTTTATCTTATCGTATCCTGATTCTCAAGATGTCCAATTATCGTTTCCGCACTTTGATTCATTCACATAGGGTGAATCATATCACCTTCCCTCCATTTTCCACCTTCTCTATTTTTCCTATATAAAGGCATCACTTGTGTAAATTTCAAGATGAAGTTCATTTTGAATGAAATTATGAGTTTTCACTCATAATTTTGAGAGAATTTCTCTCGCTATCCTTCCTCTAGAACAAGACTTAGGGTTGAGGAACCTCTTCATCTATGGCAAAGAAGAAACTCGCCCTCCACAAGGGATGGCACTTCCAAGTGAAAGACCAATTTGAATCCATTCCTTTTCCATTCTCCATCACCTCCATTGATCCAGAAGAACCACCTTCTTCTATCTCTATATCATCTGGTATTAGAGCTCCATCAATGGAGATTAGATACAGTCTTTAATTGTTTTACATTTCTTGCTTCTTCTTACTTCTTCAAGTTCATCTTGTTTTCTATTTTTGTTTTCATTTTTGATTGGCCAATTAGCCTTCACTTTTAATGATTCTTATTCATTATCTTTATATTTCTTTCTAGATTCTGGAATGATATCATTTGTATGATTTGCATCTAAAATGAATTTTTATCGCTTGATTACAAAAGCATGTTCATCATTACGTGTAAATGCACCTAACTTGTTTAATTCATGCATAACTTGCTAATTTATGGTCTAAATCTTGTCAAAAAAAATTTATGATTCCTTATCTATATATTTCCATTAATTGGTTTTAATTTTCCAAATCTTCTAGAAAAAATTTAAAAAATTTTTAAAATCTGAATCAAATTTTTGCACCAAGAATATATATGTTTGAGTTCCATTTCTTGATTCAATATTGTTAGGCTTTGTCTAGGCTTGTTTACATTCTATATTGTTAATTTATTTTAGGTCTTGATCTATTTCAATTGTATTCTCTGTTTGTTGAAGTAAATTCTCAAGAGTTGCATGATTGTGTGCTTACATTCATTAGGTGGTAGCTTAGCTCATGCATGCAAAGTTAAGTGATTAAGTCTCATCTTAAGTGTAAATTTAAATTCATATTTAAACACCTAAAAAGACACTTAAAAAGAACCCTAAATCTCTGAATTACCTACTGGACTTTGGGAAAATTTGGACTCCTTGAGGACTTAGAATACCTATGTAAGGGAAGAGTGCATAATTGTACTAAATTGGACAATTGGACATAGGAACCGAGTCCTTGAGAAAAATTCTATGCAAAGGATATTTTGAGGAACTTAATACCTCTGGACCTTGGACAAGAAATTCATAGGAAACAAGAAAAAGAAAAGGAAAAAGAAAAGAAAACAACGAAAGAAAAAGAAAAGAAAAGGAAAAGAAAAACAACATAAGCAAAAAAAATATTTGTGAAAAAAAGGCATGGATAAGGTCTTATTCCTTTATCCTTGTTGAGTATGCATGTTATAAATATGTGTATAATAGTAGAAGGTAGAGCTTAGGATTTAATTGCTTAATTTTTCATGTATAAGCTTCCCTTACTTATTAGCATCAAAATGAGTGTGTGCGCATACTTGTGTACATCTTAGTTTTTGGGACTAGTTTTGTATGCCTACCTTCTTTACTTGCTTTTATTCTAGTTTGTCTCCTTTATGTGTCCTTTTTTTTTTGTGTTGGACTTTGTAGGTATTTGGAGAAGCCTAAAGAAAGGTGTGCCAAGGGATTAAAGAAACCAAGGTTTCAAACTTGGATTTCAAGAACAAAGTGAAGAACTAAGAGTAAACTCAAATTGAATACCAAAATGAAGATATTTTGTAATAAGTAGCATTTAGATTTTGAATTGTAAATTATAGGTTAAATTATTTTTTGTTAGGTTTGATTGAAATTGTAAAACCTAGTGACCTTGTAGTAGGATCTTTTGAGTGTAATTCGGTTTACCTATGCAATTTTTTTGTAAGAAGGACTTTGGACTTTCAGATCTTGGTGTAGGAAAATCACCTAAGGTCAAGTTATAAGTTTTTGTGTGTTTGTGTGCCTTAGAACCTAGCTTGTGTTTTAAGTGTTACTTTCATTTTGTAGAACTATCTTATGTAGCACTAACCTTTATCTTTTTTTGCAAGATCAAGGGGCTATGTAAATTACTTAATCCTTGTGTGTTTGTGTGTATCTTAGAGTCTAGATTGTGTGTTAAGTTTTCTTGAATTGAATGATTTGATTTCTTAACATAAGAAATCTAGATGTGGAGAGGTATTTTCATACTTTGAAAATGAGTACCCCATGAATTATTTCCTAGAAGCCAAATGGAACAATTTACCAATAGACTAGAAAAAGTTTTTCAAACCCAAACAAGGGCCATAGAGCAAAGACTAGATCACTTAGAAAGAAATAAGTCTAAAAAGCAACCAAGAAATCAATGAACAATTGAAACTAGTGGGTCTAGGAATAAGGATAACTATTATGAGGAGAAGACATCAAGTAAAGAAGTTAATTTCTTTGGGCAACGCATAAGTCATAAGGAAACGAGAAGACACTCTACCTAATGGGAAAGACCTTCCACAAGGGATAGATCACACTCACAAATGAGGACATTACCCTTCAATGACCATGAACCAAGAGTATAAAGAACTAGGGATCATAGGCATATAGAAACAACTTTAGTACTAGGAAACCCTCTATGCCTAGGACTCATAGGCATAGATCCCATACGTCTAGGGAACATAGGATTAGGAGTTCCTTTAGGGATAACTTAGATGATAGAGATTATAGAGTTATCCATAGGAATAGAGATTCAAGGGGTAGACATACCTTACAACCCACAGAGATACCTAAGATTAAAATGCCTAAATTCTAAGAGGGAATAACCCAGAGGAATACTTAGATTGGGAGCTTAAGGTAGAAAAATCTTTGCAAGCCATGCACATTAGGTAAAGATATAAGGTAATGCTAGCTGCCTTAGAATTTAGTGACTATGCCCTAATTTAGTAGGATAAGCTTAATAAAGAAAGATATAGACCCTTGAGTGAGTGGGAGGAAATGAAGCATATCATGAAGGCAAGACATATACCTCCCCATTATTTAAGAGAGGTCCATAGAAGGTTACAAAGGCTCTCTCAAGGTTAAATAAGTGTATATGAATATTATAAAGTGATGGAGGTAGCAAAGATTGGGGCTAATTTGAAAAAAAGTGAGGAAGCCACCATGGCTAGGTTCCTAGATGGGCTTAGGCATGACATCAGAGATGTGGTAGAACTCCACCAATATTTAAGCCTTAATGATCTTTACCATCAAGTTATTAAGGTAAAAGCCTAAATAAATAGGAGGGGTAAAGGAAAATACACTACATACAAATCGTCTACACAAGACACTTGGGCAAACTGGGAAAAGGATTCTAGTTTCACAACTAAGGAGTTTAAAGTTACCAAAGACTTCAAGGAGTCTAACGTTCACCAGCACGAAAGCCATTTCTTCTTCAACAAGCTAGTATTTGGCACATTTTATGTAAGCTACATAAAATAAAAGATGTACTTAGTTAGTAAATCATAAATATAGGAAAAAGCTTAATGCTTTAAAGTGATATACCATGATAGTTTTCTAAATTTGATCTTTCACTTGAAGCTCTACATCATCTCCATCCTTATTCAAACTACTAGCTTTGTTTTGTCCAAGGAGGGCCACATAACTCTTAAAGTTTGTTTTGTTTGGCCCTAGAGGATTCTTAATAGCCTGATCTAACTTTATGGGAATCCTCTGGTCACCACTCCAACTAAGGGTTAACTTCCTTAACTGTGTGGCTCATCTTCCATTCTTCTATTGAGATTGGCTATCAAACCCACTTTGGGAAGGAGGGTTCTTAGATGAGTCAGCGATGTGCCTGTTGAAACATATAAAAATATATGTTAAAAACTCTAATGAATATGAAATAAGTAATAAACATTTTAAAATAAGTAAAATAAATATGGGTTTATGATATAATAAAATAAATAAATATCTTGTATCATGTAGTAACATTTTCCTATATCCCTTCATGATGATCATTTCAAATAGCATGTACATCATCAATTTCATTTTCTTCATTCATAGTAGCTATCCTTGATGAGAAGGGAGTTTGAGAAATATCAACTTTTTTCATATCACTGGTGTCATCACTACCAATTGTTGTATTTCCTTGAAGAATGACTGACCACCTTTTGTTATAAGGATCTTCAACATAAACACTTGTTTTGTTTGGTGGACCATGGTCCCTATCAGCTACTTTATGAAGGTAAACCAATGTAAATCTTAATTCATCAACTTGAAAACCACTATTACTATCAACCCACTTGCATTTGAAAACAGACACTCTAAATTCAATGTAATCAATCTCCCAAATCTCTTCAATCACTCCAAAGTAAGATATGGATGTCATAATAGGATTTTTATCTTTGAAACTTGAAAAGTTCATCAACTTAGCTATCACCATAACCATACTATTTTGCATGGTACTTTTATCATCTTGAGACTTTGTGTAAAAGGAAAAATGATTGATACCATACCAGTCCAACATATGACATCAAAGTTTGGGTCATTTTCTTGCAACTTCAATGTATGAGAAGCATCATCATCTTTCTTAATGGTTTCATCAAAGCAAGTTAAGAATGTTTTGTTATGCTCATTCAGTAACCATTTCTCATTCATTCGAAGATTTTTTTTCCCTTATAATGGTTTTGTGAGTAGATAAGTAAGGTTGAACCTCATCAATATTATTAAAAATATACAAATGTGCTTGAAGGACCTTTATTTTCCCCATGCTTTTCATAGTTATGCCTCATGTACCTTTACCTTCGTTTTCGTCCTCGTGATGAGACTCAGGAAGTCCTATGGGTTCCACCTCTGAAAAATACTTTGTACAAAATTCAATAGTCTCTTCCACAATGTATCTTTCAATTATAGGATCCTCACAATGGTGTGGATTCTTCACATACCCTTTTAATATTTTCATGTATTGTTCAATTGGATACATCTACGGTAGATAAATTGGATCACATAACCTAATCTCCCTCATTATATGAACAACCAAGTAAACCATAATGGCAAAAAAATGATGGAGGAAAATACATCTCTAATTGGAACAAGATAGTAAAAGCCTCATTTTTCAACTCATTCAATATCAGAGGCTCAATGGATTTGCTACATATTTCATTGAAAAAGAAGCACAACCTAGTTATGATGTGTCTAAACTTTTTAGGAAAAATGTCAAGAACAACCATTAGGAGTATTGTTGCATCAACATAGCAATCATGAGACTTTAATCCAATTAACTTTAGATCTTTCATGGAGACAAGCCTTTTGAAATTTGAAGAATAACCTTGTAGCAAATATGTTCGCTTATCGATAGACTATGACGCTAACTACTATTGTATACCGATCTGAGCCAAATCTAGTTGACAATTCATACCATCATTTGTCTTTCCTTGTATATTGAGGAGTATTTTGATAACACTATTACACACATTTTTCCACTGCATCACATCAATATGATGTCTAACATCATGATTGCATCAATATGGAAAATAAAAAAATATTGATCTTTTGTTCCATATCTTTATCTTAGTGGCTTTCTTTTGAGTCTTTCTAAAAACAACATTGATGCTTTTGACTTGTTCATAAGCTTCTTGTCTAGTTAAGACCTTTGGAGCTACCCCATTTTCCAGCACCATTAAAAGCTTTTTCTTAATTTGTGATACGAGTGATTATTCTTGAGAAATTTTCGATGAACAAGATAAACTGTCTTCCTTCCATGATACAATTGATGGTAACTTGTGTCTTCTTCACATATAGGACATGTTTTGTGCCCCTTAATATTATATCTACATAAATTTCCATATGTTGGAAAGTCATTAATAGTGCAAAAGAGCATGGCCCATGTCGCAACCGTAATTCCGACAAGAAGACGAACTCGCTAAAATTTTAAAATAGAATTTAATTGATTATGTGGAGTCGCCACCAAATTTTTATTTAAGGGAAAAAGATTTGGAAAAACCCTAACTCGAGGAAGAGATTTAGGTTCAGGAGTCGATTACAAGTGGGGAAGGTATTGGGCACCCCACTCATCCGTTCCGAAGAACAGTACCCTTAAACTAAGTGTGTGATTTTTGAAAACGTTTGATCCCTTAATTGATGTGACAATAAATAACTTGATGGATGTTAGCCTAACAGGACTTGATCTTTCTCCTACATATTCCCCAATGTAATGGGAAACTCAAGGCTTACGTAGTTATGGTTTGAAGGGTTGACCTTCGGAGAAGCTTGAAAAGGAGTGTTTGAAAATGAATAGGGTGTTTTGAAAATATTTTAAGGAGAATCCTTAGTCCACATATGCACAGGATCCAAGACAACTACGGCTGCACTAGGGTCCGTATGAATCCCTAAGCATCGAATAGCAGAAAAAGCTACCAATTCATGCTTAGGGTTCATCGCATAAGACTTAGAGATTCTAAAAAAGGAGTTCTTATTATAAGGGCATCCTCAATCCACATATTGCACAAGATCCAAGACAACTGCAGCTGCACTTGGATCCATACAAATCTCTGAACATCGAACAACAGAAAAAGCTACCAGTTCGTGCTTAGAGCTCATCGCGTGAGATTAAGAATTGCAAAACGAGTTTTTTATTTGTTTAGAGGCATCCTTAATCCACATATGCACAAGATCCAAGATAACTATGACTGCACTTGGACTCATACGAATCTCTAAACATCGAACAGCAGAAAAAGCTACCAATTCGTGCTTAGAGCTCGTCGCGTGAGATTAAGAATTGTAAAACGAGTTTTTTATTTGTTTAGAGGCATCCTTAATCCATATATGCACAAGATCCAAGACAACTACGGCTGCACTTGGACCCATACAAATCTCTAAACATCGAACAGCAGAAAAAGCTACCAGGTCGTGCTTAGAGCTCATCGCATGAGTTTAAGAATTGCAAAACGGACTTGATTTAAAACAAAATGAACTTGATTTGAATTTGATGAAAAGAATTGGACCTGATTTAAAATAAAATAAACTTTATTTGAATTTTAGGCTTGAATTGGACTTGATTTAAAATAAAATGAACTTGATTTGAAATTAAGGAAAAGAATTGCGAACATGCTTTAGTAATCAAGCGATAGAAATTTCATTTCACATCCAAATTAGACAAATAATATCATTCCAGAAACTAGAGAGAAATAAAAAGAGAAAAAAACAAAACTCACTGAAATCACAGATCATTTGACCAATTAAAAATGAAAATAAAAAACATAAACGAAGATGAACCTCAAGAACACAAGAGTTTTGGCGCCGAAATTTGAATTCAAATCTCATAATTTTCAGAAAATATTTTTTGGTAGATCTGGAAAATTAAAACCAATCAATTAAAATATATGGATCATAAGAATAAAAAAAAATAAGTTTGACAAAAATCCAACCAGAAATGAACAAGTTATGCACAAATCAAATAAGCTAGGTTCATTTGCACACTAGGACGAACATGCTTTGGTTATCAGGCAATAGAAATTTAATTTTAGATCCAAATTAGAAAAATAATATCATTCCAAAAACTAGAGAAAAATATGAAGATAACACAACAAAATCATGGAAATCAGAGATCATTTGACCGATTAAAAACAAAAACTAAAAACAGAGAGGAAGATCAACCTTAAGAACACACGAGATTTTGGCGCCAAAATTAGGATTCAAATCTCAGAATTTTTTGAAAATATTTTTTGGTAGATCTGAAAAGTAGGAACCTACCAATTGAAAGATATGGATCATAGGAATAAAAAAAAATAAGTTTGATAGAAATCCAACCAGAAATGAGCAAGTTATGCACAAATCAAACAAGCTAGGTTCATTTGCGCACCAAGACAAACATGCTTCAGTAATCAGGCGATAGAAAGTTCATTTAAGATCCAAATTAGACAAATAATATCATTCCAGAAACTAGAGAGAAATACTACGAGAACGAAACCAAAATCACAAAAATCAGAGATCATTTGACCGATCAAAAATGAAAACGAAAAACAAAGACGAAAATGAACTCGGAAATCCAAGAAGAAGCAAGAAACTTAAGAGGAATAAAAGTCGAATCTAACCTCCATTGGAAGGCGATGAAGAACTGGTTCAATGGAGGCCAAGGGCTGAATTGAAGGCGGAGGTATAGAGTCTCCTAGGTTCTTCCTTCGAAAATTCTGAAAATCCCCTCTAAGACTCCAAGTGCTCCTCTTCCCCCCTCATTTTGGTGAAGGACCTCTCCTTATATAGAAGGAGGAGGGATTAAAGAAGTCCTCCTTGTCCAATGTGGGAATTCTTTCCCACATAGGAAAATTTTTCCTTTTTTCTTTCTTTTTTTTTGGAATTCTTATTTTATTTGGTGTGGGATTCCTTTTTCTCTTTTCTTATTTTTTTCTCTTCTTTTCTTTTTTCTTCTTTTTTTATGTTTTTATTTATTTATTTCATTAGTTTTATTTTTTCCATTACTTTTATTTTTATTTTTTGAACTATTTTAGACTAAATAAGCTTTTTGTAAAATAAAAAATATATATTTTGGGTTTTGAATCCTCAAACATAATTCTGTGTTCATAGCCCACATATTGAAATTTTCATTACCATGCCTAGCAAACACATCCACACCTTCTTTCCATAGATTTCACAAGTCTTCAATCAAGGGAGAAAGATAAAAATATATGTCATTTCCAAGTTGTTGTGGACCTAAATCATCATAGAAAACATGATGTATTTATGTTTCATGCATAACTCCGTAAGAAGGTTGTAAATTTCTAAAAGAACATACCATGAACTATGCTTACTACTTAAATTACCATATAGATTCATTCCATCTGTGCCAAGTCCAAGCCTTAGGTTTCTTGGCTCATTCCTAAAATCTGGAAATAGTTGATCAATCGTCTTCCATTACAAATCATCAGCTAGACAAAGTTTTCCATCAATCTATCTTTCATCGGCAAGCCATATAAGGTTCTTTGCATCATATTTATTACAAAATAACCATTTGAGCCTTAGAATTACTAGAAGATATCAGAACACTTTGGTTAGAGACCATTTTATGCTTTCATTGCAACTAGAACCATCATCCTTCAATTTATAATGTGAAACTTGACATCCAGGGCATTCATGTAACCCTTCAAACTCATTTCTACATAGTATGAAATCATTAGGGAAAACATGTATTTTATTATACACCATATCCATCAGACACAAGACCTTCTTCACCTGATAAGTATGTTTTGGTAATGTATTACCTTTCGAAAGGATCTCTACCAACAGCTCAAGAAATTCTGAGAAAATTTTGTCTCTCCACCCAAATCTCTCCTTCCAATTGAATAATCTTAACATTGCTAATAATTGTATAAAATTAGTACATCCTGAATACCATGGTTTCCTAAACTTTAACTTATAGGATGAAAAAGTAATAAAAATGATAGGAAAAAACTACACTTCATACAAAGACATGTTTCATTTATGCCAAAAAAACCTTTCATACAAATTGTCCTATCATCAACATCGACCCTCTCTTCACTTCCCTATAAACACATATACACAGATTACCTTCACAATTTTCAAGCATGAACCATCACTGGAGGGTGAAAAGGTTCAATTAATTAAATTAAGTCCAAAGAGAGAAACAAAATAAAAAGGAAACAAGTGTGGTACCATGGAGAAGCAAAATTCACCATTTACATTAGGCACTAAAGGAATGCTAACTTGGATCACATTTATTGGTTTATTAAAACTTGGAACACATCAAAATTCACCAATTCTCAAATAAAACTAATATGTAGTTGTTTATTAAAAACTAGAACACATGTTAAAAAAATCCTAACCTATTAACTTTTTTAAAAAAATAAACCTTAAGCTTACAGGTTGAATACTTTTAGAAGTTGTTCATAGCTACCTAATTCACTACAAGATAAAATGTAGGGAATCACAAAGTCATCAAGTATACTCTCAAGATAAACATAGCAGGGTCCAATATTGCTCCCAAAAACAACCCAATAATATATTCTTTTGAACAAACTAACCAATGAGAATAGTCATTCTCTTCTTTCAAATGTTTGTACTTCAATCTTCTTGCTACCTTCATCTTATCGACAGTTTTAGCATTTGTCCCTTACTAAAAAGAATTCTTGAGCCTAAAATCTGAACTTGTAGATGATGATAATAGTTTGCATGACTAGGTGGTGCCCTTTGGAGAGAAGAACTCAAATGGAAAATCCTATGCATGTTCTTGGTAACGTATCAAGTGTAACAATAACTCAACAATTGTAACTTCCATTGACCTATCCATGAAGAAACTTGCATGTGTACTTTCAGGGAAGTAATTTAGCATCTTCAAAAACCTTACAAATCTCAACTTGATTCCCAATTTCTTGTTTAGGCAGCTTCTAGTAGAAATTTTCAACCTAACCAACCTTAGTAGTTTGGATATTAGCATAAATAATTTTTCTGATATCTTCCTAGGTGGAATTCCAAGGCTCCACAATTTGCTTGTGCTTAATGCCTTTAACAACAACTTTTCAAGTCCATTTCCAATTGAATTTTCAAAGTTAGCATATCTTAAGGTTCTTAATCTAGCTGGGAGTTAGTTCAAAAGATGAATAACATCTAAATATGGTTATTTCAAAAGTCTTGAGTTTCTTCATCTTGCATGAAGTTCTCTAACAAGAAGTATACGTCCAGCATTGGGTAACCTCAAAATAGTGACCCCTATGGAAGTTTAAGCTTAGTGTATATTTCGGTATTTTGAGAGAAGATGGAGTTTTGGGTGAGTTTGGAGAGCTTGCACAAGTTTTTAGAACAATATTAATGGAGCAAATCAGCCCCCTCCTTGGTGATCCTGAACAATTTCGTCCACCTGGGGCATGTGGGAATTAAATTCCCACTAAGGATATTTTGGTAATTTTTTTTATAATTTCTATTTTCTAAAATAATTCTAAAAGTAATAAATTATCATTTTAGGATTAGATTATTTCTAATCATGTTGAGTTTGTCACTAATGAAGTTTTACTTACCTAAGTATGATTAATTTTAATTAAACAAGGTTAATTAGCCTTATTCATGGTTAAAGGAATCTTTACATTTATTATTTTTGTCTTTTATGCATTTTATTTTGTGATGATTCATATGGTGAATCATCAATTTTTTTACAAGATTTATGGGGCCCGCTTCTTGGCTTTTGTTATGCATTTTCTTCCTTACCGACCTTCTAAGGGTATTTTTGTAATTTTCTTTTGCCATTTCTTGAGAGGTTCAAAATTTGTTCCTCTAAGGTTTTTAACACTTATTAATTTGTTCCCAAACCATTCTTATGTCATTTACTATTTTTCTAGTAACAGTTTAGCCCTTATGAAAGACAACTTTCTAAGGATGTTTTGGGGTATTTTCAAACTTTCCTGCCAACTTTTTTGCCCTTTCTTTGTTCCTAGTATTTTCTCATAAATTTTCTAACCATAATTGGTGTGTTATAATCCCTTAGGATGTCTTTTAACTTTTATCTTGAGTTTCCTTCACATTTCTTAAGGTTATTCTAGTGCAGGGGCATTTTCATCATTTACTAAAAATTCTCTAATTTTCTTAAAGATTTCAAGAGAAAGTTTTCTAAGAATTTATTTCCTAGTCATACAACTCAAGTAAATTGGGATGTTACAAGGTCATTTATAACTTTTCCCATTTTTCATTCCACGAACATTAATCTCTAGTTCATGTTATTCATTTCATATAGATCGCTGCCACTGTGATGAGCATGATCGAACTCTGAAAAGAAATGGAAGGTAAGGAATGAGAAATCATAATTTCTTAGTAGGTGTCTATCCTAAGGTTGGCATCATCATTTCTAACCCAACCACTTTAGTTTATTAAGAAAGGTGATAGGCATACAAGTTTAATTGTTGCTTTTTGAAATTATACTTATCTGAAGTGGATTCTTTTTAATAATAGCATAAATTAAATCTCATACAGCATGCAAGTACATATTTTGAACCACTTTCTCATATATATGCCTATAGACATAAATCTCATGCATTCTTTATATCACTTTCTCACCATCACATAGATATTATCTGACTCGTGCTCATTTTATGCCTTATTCATAATCATTCTTATTCTTTAGTCACCCTCTCAGTGATAGTTTTATTTAAGGCATAACATTAACCATTTAGTCAAATAATATCTTCCACTTGTCTACTACTCCATCTTCTAATCTTAGATATGAGTTCATTCTTGATGGTCATCACCATCATAAATTTGGAAGACCTATGGCTTCCCCATAAAAGGATTTATTTGAAGCCCCCAAGGCTTCATCATAGAAGGTTATGTACCTTCTGGTTACCATAGAAGGACCTACAACCTTCTAAGAGTGCATAAGTCCCAAACTTAGAACACTAAGAGTAGTGTTAAGTTTTCACTTAAGATTCTTGTTTAATGATCTCTTGATTTATTAAATTTCATTTTAAGTCTTCATAATAGGATGCATGCTCAATATTCATTCAAAATTCTATGTAGTATTGGACCCAATTCATCCATGTAATATCAAATCATAAAACCATATAAACATACACAAGTCACATGTCATCCAAGAGATCATGCAAGTCATTACATCACTTCTTTAAAATCATTCAAGAGAGTATTTTGTAATAATATGCATAATTTTATATGTTTAAGAAGCAACATAATGAGATAGCATAACCATTTTTACTAGAAATCTCTCTCCTAATCAAAATTACTTGATTATGTTTAGTGGTAAGTCTTTGGGCAACATATAGCTCCTCTCAAGAATTTGCCCATCTTATTCATCTTTTGAGATTTGTAAGGAATTTCTCATGAGAACTTACTTAACTCATCCTTCTAAGTTATCTTTCAACCTTTCCTTTTTCCAATAACTAAGTTTCTCTTATATTTTATTTTGTTTAAGTTTATAAAATAATGAAATTTAGTATAATTAGCCAAATGGCCTATTTAAGTTCATTTACTTTGTGTTCATCGATTTTGATGCTTCATGGATAACTATATCATTCCAAATTTGAGTGATAGGAGTTTTATGTTTTCTTAACTATTTATCTAACTAATTAAACTTTAGTTACTAATTGATTTAATTATTTTCTTTCTTGCTTATGTATTCAAGTCCTCTTACTCATACTTCTCTTAAATCTCCTTCAACACCCAAATTAACTTCTCTTGTAAACATACCTAGCAATGGTTGAATTTAATCTTATAGTCCGTAAGGCATTACGATCAATTTTTCTTATATTTGAAAGATGATTTGTGTTAGTTTATGACTTAAGTTAATACATTGAACCAACTTATAATTTTTAAATATTTTTCTCCTTATTTACTATATGTTAGTCGAATGTTCATCTAACTCTCACAACCTCATAATTGAACTTTTAGTCACCATCTTGTGCATGGTTAAGTTCATTCTTAAGCCTTAACAATATTTTCAACTCATTTTCCCTAAAATTTACTAAGTTTGGCTGAATGGTTACCCAAACCATTACCAAATCTTTATTAAAATTTTAAATATCTCCTTGTACATGGTTAGGTTTCTTATTATACTTAACAAAAATTTTAAACTCAATTCCCCTTAATTAATGGAGACTAGTCAAATCTACACCTTGACCAAGCTAGGGTCATTTTCTCAACTCCTTCTCACTTGACTTTTGTATCATAAATTTTTAGCATTTGTTGCATCATTTTCTTTTGGGTCCATCAAAATTTGTCCTTTCTCCATAGCTTTGGTCATGATCATAGAGTTTAAATGTTTTGTTCAACTTTTAGTCAATAAGTCCACCCTTGCTCTTACTAGCTTTAAGGTCCAATTTTGGAGTTAAGTTTGTAACTTATGGGACTTAAGCTTTTTAATGTTTTAGGATTATTATCACATGGGTCCAAATCCACACTTTTATCAAAGTCTAAGTTCAATATTAAAGCTTTTAAGAAGAAACATTAGCAATCTTACCACTTTTATCATAAAGACCATAAAGAAAGAATTTTTTTCAAGACAACCAAGTGGAGATATATTAGATCTACTCCAAGTTCTATCCATCCCTTAATTTGAGCATCTCAAAACTCTTAACAAAAACTATTAAATCTTCCCAAAATTCTAAAAATCATTTTTAAGAAATTTTAATCGATTAATTTCTCCAAAGGTTCCAAGAAGAACTTTAATCCATGAAAATTTTCTTTAACTTCCATAAATCACTAAAAACTTGGTGATGCTCATTTTTAACAACAAAGGGAAGTTTTGAAATCCATCAAGCTCAAGAAAGTGTGATCCATAGAATTTAGAGAGAGATCCACTAAAAAGAGAAGAAAAACAAGCCATAATACATAATTAAGAAATTAGAAAAAGTGTATGGTAAAGACCATACTTGTTGAAGACTTATATAAGGATTTGGTGGGTCTCTCCTTCTCCTTTGCGGTCCATATGAATACCTTCAAGGATGATAGTGGGGCTTTGTTGTTGGGCTTATTATAACTTAAACTTCAAAGATGGAAGTTCAAGCTTAATTAGGTTTTGGTCTTTTAAAAGAAGTTGGAGTTTTTGGTGAGTTTCGAGAGATCGCACAAGTGTTTAGAAGAGTGTTAATGGAGAAAATTGGCCTCCTTAGTCTTCCTAAAGAAATTCAACCACTCTTGGGCCAATAGGAATTAATTTCCTACTTAAGAGCATTTTGGTCTATGTACATCAAATTTCTATTTTTAAAATTAGATGTAAATATAAGGAATTATCCTTTAAGATTAATTTAACACTAATCAAGGTTAATTTAACAATAATGAAAATTAATTTGTTTTGTTCATGATTAATTTTAATTAATCAAGGTTAATTTAATTTAACCATGATTAATTTTATCTCTTCTCATAAATATTTTTATCTTATATACCATTAAGATTTTGATGGTTCATGGGGAGAGTCATCTCCCCATTTAACACATGGAATTTTCGTGCACATGGATAAACTCCAAGTTTCAAGTCTCTGCTTCGCAATTTCTTACTCTCTCGACCTTCTAGGAAAATTTTAGTAATTTATTAGAATTTCCCAAAAAGTTCCCAAACTATTGTCCCAATGTTTGTAACATTTTATTGATTCATTCTCAAATCATTCTTATGTCATTTACCATTTTTTCAGGAACATTTTAACCCTTATAAGAGACAGAGCTCTCTAATGATGTTTTGGGCATTTTCATTCTCTCTTTGTTTCTAACATTTCTTCATGACTTTCTTGTCATCATTGATGGCTCCTACGCTTTTAGAATTTCTTTCAATTTTTATTTTTAATTACTTGCGCATTTATTTGTTATTGTCTTAGCGTAGGGACATTTTTCATTATTTTAGAAAAGATATTTAATTTCCTTTAAAATTTCAGGAGAAATTTCATAATTATTAATTTCTCAATTACTAACTCAAGTAGAGAAATTTAGAGTGTTACAATATTTGACGCATAAGTTTTTAGTATGGTTTAACATTTTCTATAAAACATTTGAGAATACATTATACATATTACAAAATTTTGTGATGTCTTCACGGAGACATTAAACTTGGTTAGCTCCATCTACAAGGATGAACAAGGTAACCCTTTGAGGTGAGTTATAAATTTTTTATATTTCTTTTTTATTATATAATTGCATACATGGAGATCTTAATTCATAAATTATTCTGGTTGTTTGTTATATTTATATACGAGAGTGTGATAGCTTTAAAACATACTAGTTAATATAATTTGTTATGTACTATCTTACTTTCAACTTATGTCAATTATGGTTCAAAGTATCGTATTTCTACTAAAATTTCTATGTAACATAAGATATCATATATTTTGTTTACGAGCATTGTTATGTGTAATTTGACAAATTAATTGAACATAATTTCTACAATCTAATATTTTCTTATATTAAATAAAAAAATTTCTTTAAAATAAGTTGCAATTAACATTAAATTATGTAGGCAGTGGATGTATTTTATATGACATTACTTCATATAATCTTTTATTGTTAAATAAAAATATTTTATTAAAATAAATTATAATTAAATTATGTAAATGATGGATATACTTTATCAGTGTGACATTGTCTAACACGATCATTGTGTGATAAAAAAAATTATTTAGATATTAATTTAAAACCTTCAATATATTTTGAATAAATTATTTTAATTATTTCTCTCTTAAGTGGGAGAAACTTGTTTTTGTATTTTAACTTAACTAAATTTTCAATTGACTAAATATGGGAAAACCAAAATCTTTATATTATATTTTTGTTTAATAATATGGTTTTTTCCTTACATACTATCTATCATTAGCTTATTCTCATAATCTATATTGAGAATATCATTAAATTTCTTTAAATCAATTATATTTATGATGAACTTTTCATAATTTTCATATCCAATTGAAAATTAGTAACGCTTGTTGTAAATTTCAAATTTTCTTATGAATGTTTGAAGGGAAGATTTTTCCTATTTTATATTATTATTTTAGTTTATTTTGTGATAATATATCAAACTTAAATTAAGTCACTCTAAAATAAAAATTAGTTTTAACCATTTAGAATTTGCACTTAGCAATATTATTTTCTTTATATTCAATAAATTTCGTGATTATCTTTGTGAGAAAATAAAAGTATTTAATAATTTATTATCCTTGATTAATAGATTATAGTATTAAAATTATTTGATATATAATCTTGATAATATCGGGAGTTAGAGATTATCTATTTTTATATTCTTAATAATATCTAAGTATACATCCTATATGCTTTCATCATTGCTTTTGCATTTAGTAACTCTATTTGTACTTTTTATTGTACTACTTGACTTTTATGGATGAATTGTTAAAATCTTAAAAATGGTCCTATTGAGTTTCATCTTAAAAGTTTTAAAACCTTATAATATTGTGATTAAAATTTTTTATTGAGTTTTATTCTATTTTGCAACCACTTCATTTGTTAGTTTTGCTTTTGTATCTTTTTCTCTTGCTTACAATTATTTGAAGAAAAAATTTTGTGAACCTTAGACTTATAATGAGTATCTTAATAAAAGTTATATTCCACTATTGAATATTATATTATTGGAGTATTTTAATATTAGTTAACTCCAATAAAAATTATATCAATATCATAATATATTAAATTAATGGAAGAATGCACATAACTATTTATCTGGAGACTTATTATATTGTTATATATTCTTGTAAATGCATTTTAGTATTCAAATAATATATTCTTTAAGTTTTTCTATTATCATATATTCTTATGCATGCTTGATCATATAACATGCTCTTAGATATGTATTCTTATGCATACTTTTATTATTATATATTCTTATTGCATCTTTATTGAATCTCAACAAGGAACCTTAAATAGATATTAATGTCATTTTATTAATATTACACATTTAGCATAGAATTTTATTATGCTTCACTTTTACCAATCTTCAACATGTTTGTAAGATCATTCAATTATAAATATTTTATATGTATGAAGTTAATACTTCTATAAGTATAAATTTCTATATTTTTAAATTACATACAAGTCTTAATGTTTAGATCAATAACTATAAATGCTTGCTTATTTTTAATATTTTATTATTTTATTAATTTAAGATATTATTTATTTAAATTAAATGTCTACACTATCCAATTAAATATAAAATTTTTATTCTATTTGAACTAATTTAATCACTTATTTAATAAATCTTGAATTAGTAAAATGACACACATGATAGAGCAATTATTGACAGAGTCCAGTTTATAACTACTTATATTATTGGACTATGATAAATATCTAAACTCATGTGAATTATACTTCTAACTTTCATGGTATTGAAAGCAAATCAAGATAATTTTTGTTGAACATTTCTCTCAAAATAAAAAATTCTTTCCATTCAAAATACTTGATTATTTGAGAGAAAATTCTAAAAGTTTTAAACTCAAATTAAGTGTTTTATTAATACTAATATATCACTAACCAAAACTTTAATATTGATATTTCCAAATCATGTAACTCATGTGAATGTGGTTAAGTTCTTTGATGTGTTAGGTTAGTAGGAGTCTAAATTATGATAAGCTTAGTGTTATATATATTTTTTATGAGATATATATGAAACGATATCACTCTTATCATTATATTTTTTTTATAGCATTTAAGATTCTTGGATCATCCTTTGGAATTATATTTTTTTAATATTATTAATCTTTTTCATTTCCTCATTTTTTTATGCTATGATATGAGTCTTATTTTATATAATTTATATTCCCATCAAATATTTATCTTATAGTATTGATATTCATAGTTATTGGAATAATTATTAATAGGTGCTTTGATTATAGTTAATATTAAACACTTAATGATTCATATTTCTCTCATAATTAATTAATTCTATTCAAGTAGAAGAATGTTACATTATTATTTTTTTATTAATAATTAAAAAAATTTATTCTAATTTATGGATGAATATTAATCAATTATATATATACACACCTTATATAAATTTTTAATATTAATTATTTAATTATATGCTCATATCAATATTTATTAATATCGTATATAAGCCTTTACCGTTTGTTTGGATAGAAGGAAGAAAAGGAAAAAAAGAAAAATGATATGGAAAGATTTTTTATCATTTGTTTATGCACAAAAATATAAGGGAAGAAAATATTTTTTATGAATTCCACCAAAATTTTCTCCCTTGGAGAGAAAGTAGGGGAAGAAGATTTTTTTTATTATTTCAAATTGTTAAAATTATTATATAATTTTAAAATTAAAAAATATAAATATCAAATTAATAAAAAATAAATCTTTTGAAGTTAAATTTTATTTTTCTAAATTTATATAAAATAATATTTTTACTACTAATGTATTTTTTTTCGTTCTCTTTTTTATTCATTCAAACAAGAGAAAAAAATTATTTTTTTTCTTTTCTTTTTTATTTTTATACATCCAAATAATTTATTTTATTTTTATTTTTATTCTCTTTCTTTATCATCTCTTTTTTTTTATTCTTTTTTTTTCTATTATCTAAACAACAAAGCATTAGATCATGTTTAAAAAATATTTCAATTTGATGAAAGCTAAAAAGTCTATTGAGACATTTAAATTCTATTTAATAAAATAGTTTATTTTAATAACTATTTGTAATTTTTAAACTGTTTTTCGTATTTTTAAAAAAACTATTTAAAGTAACTTTTATCATAGTTATAAAATTGGATCAACTAAATTTCATCTGGTTGAATAGGAAACTAATGTTTTCTTTGAATTAATTAAACTACAAAATCGTTTTAATAAAAAAATAATAAAAAAATTAATCAACGAATACTTAGTCAATAGAATAAATAAAAAATCAGGTCATATATAAAATAATATTATTTTAATATTTTTAAAAAGATTTACATTATATTTAATTTAATTTTATATGTATATTTTAAATTTAAAAATTAAAATATATAATTTTTTAATTTTTAATAATATAAAATTATAATATTAATATATTTTATAATTATATATTTTTAATATAATATATATTATAAATAATTAAAAATAATATTTAATTAATATTGATTCAATCAAAGTTAAATTATAAATCTTTAAATTGATGCCTTAATCGATTCTCGATTTTAAAATTCTTAATTTTTAATTTTTAAATTTTTAACTGGAATATCTTTTTTTAATTTTATTTTTAATATATTTTTATAATATAATTTTTTATTTATCTATTTATTATTATAAATTTAATATTATTTTATTTGTTTTTATTAATATTATTAATTTTGATAAATTTATTTTTATACTATCTTAAAATATTATATTTTAAATTATTATTTTAATTATTATATTATATATTTTATTTTATTTTTTTAAAAATATTGAATCATTTTGTAAAAATAAAATAATTAAAATAATTATTTTTGTAAATATAATTTGAAATTTTTATAAAAATAAAAAATAATTTTTATGTTAGAAATTATTTATTTAAATTTTAATATATTTTTATTAAAAAATAGATTATATTTATCATATTTTAATTTATTATTTTACATTAAATACTTTATTTAACAACTAATTTTACCAAAATATTTTTAATTTCATTAACAATTTAAAAATTTTTAATTTTTATCTTTTAACTTTTAACTAATTTTATTTTAATATAGATAATTTGTGATAAATTAAAATACTTCCATTAATACTACATATAAAAATTTTAATTTTTTTAATTTTTACTAAATAACTAGATTAGGTAATAAGACATTATATAATAACACACATAATATAATCTTTTAAACTATTTTTCTTTATCTTTTAAGAAAATTCTGTAAATTCTAATCAATCACAAAAATGCATAATTTCTAATTTTTATAATATTATGATGATATTCTTTTATAGTATTGTGATGGTAGACATAATTTCTTATTCTTTTATAATATTGCATTTGTTCCAAATCTTAAATTAATCCAACAAAAGTGTCATTAATGATTCGTACATTTAATTTAAATCTAACTGTTTAATTTGTAAAAGCTTTTAATAAAAAATTTCACGGGATTTCCTTCAAAAAAATTTATTAAAAAATTGTCAAAAATAATCATTTACTTAACTCCAAATATAATAGCGCTCGACAGACTACAACACTTTGGTATGTGTTTTTTGTTTATTTATAAATACAGAAAATCTGAAAAGTCGAAGGAAAAAAAAGAGAGCATTTATTATAGTGCTGCTAATTAACCAGCAATTAGAAATTTCAGTTTCAAACTTGAAAATGGGCATCTCAATATTCTTCATCTATGAGAAGTTAATTACATAATCCAGGTCCCTACATTTACTAAGACTCCTTAAGAAAAAAAGACCTAGCTTTCATTGTTCCCAGCAAAAAGGTTAATTATAGAAGGGACAGAGGCAGATCAAGCTAAATTGCACCAAAGACTATTTTCCGATTTGTTAGCAGAACAGAAAATTTGCTAGTTGATTAATTCAATAATTCAGTAGGATTGATGAGGCCATATAAAGAACCCAGGTGCTGCTGGCAGAGTAGTAAGTGTGGTTGCATTGGTCATAGTAGCAGCAGACTCTGCATTGCTATTTCCACCATTGGTTGGATTAAAATGGTTAAAGAAGTTATGGGTGTAAAATGTGTTTGTAGAATCAAAGGGTATAGAAGCAACTGGATGAATAGTTGAGAAATTGATGCTGCTACTCACGGTTGAACACTGAGGTTGTTGACTACCCTCTAATTCTTGGGAAAGCTTCAAGCGTTTTGCTGCCCCACCAACTGGAAGAGAGCTTTTCAATATCGCTTCCATATCATACCTACTCATTTCAAAATTGGTTACAGCGTTTGCACCCCTAAACTTTATTGCTGCAATATCATATGCCTCTGCTGCTTCCTCTTCAGTTGCTATAATAATACAAGAACCAAAAGTATTCAACTTCAAAACATGAAAAATAAGCATGATATATAACATGTAAGAATTGTTTCTAAGTCATGCCACCAAAACAATATTCTAGACTATAACTAAAGATGGGGTTAACATTGCACAAGTCTACCGTGAAGATTGAGGACTTATTTCTTAATCCTTACTTTACCTATAATGTGGCGGGCTCAGATTATTTTAATATCTTTTGGGACGTCGGAATTATAGTGTCAATTGTCAAACTTTAAATTTAACCATAATCCATTAAACAATTCCAATCACACTGTATAAAAGCTAGTAACAGTAGAAGCTAAAAACTTGCCAAATGTTCCCAAGTATAGATCTTTGTTTCCCGCAACTCGGCCAATTCTTGCTTGCCATCTACCCTGTTGGTGATGCCTGTAGGATCCAAAAGAATAATTCATAGGAGAAATCGGGAACATAAATTACACAGAAGCACATTAATGGAATGATAAATTATTTTAAATTACTAACCTTGTAACGCCTCTGTAAACTGAAGCTCCCCTTGAAAATCCGCTACTCTTCCTGCAAGGAGAAGCACAATTTTGGTTCCAAAGTTGAAATATAACGCTAAATAAATATAATAGGTTAAGCAAACCTTCGCAGCGATGCAATAAATTCTTGCTTCCCCGCATGCTTCATTTCCTCCAATTCCTTTGTATAGTTGGAAACCTGAGACATTAGAAGATAAAAATACACCAGGTGATGCAAGTTTCATTCAAAATCTTCAATTCCTTTTCTACTGCTCTTCTAGTATCTCTGATATAGATCTATAAAATGAAACATATATATAACCCGACAACCGCTTGAAAGGATCATTTGAACTTAATCCCCTGGACTCAGTCCAAGTAATTACAAAGGGTTTGAGCATTTCAAATACCATCCAATTCAGGATCACTCCAATCAATTTCCATACTAATTCATTGCAATGAGGTCCATGTTAGATTCTAGTCATTTGTGTCTTGCTCGACCTTGTTGAGTTTCAAGTTCAAACCCTTCATTTGCTTGGTAAAGCATATTTCTATGAGAGCGAGGGTAACCAGGTTTCATTCTAGCAAGAGTCAAATTAAACATACTACATGTATTTCAAGTATGAACTAAAATCATTCCCTCAATATAATTTCCCTCCGACTTTAGTCCTATTTCAATATTTTCAGCTTAGCTTTATGTAAGTGAGATTTCATGCTCACACAACTAATAGAAATCTGACCAGAATAAATAACATAAGTGACTATTACTGGAAAGTTAGTAGTAGCTGTTGGTCCCCAATACTTTAGAGCTGCTAAATCATAAGCTCTCGCGGCCTTTTCTTCTTTGTCATATCCACCTGAAAACAATCATCAGAATTTATCATCTCCTAAACACTATTAAGATAATTTAGGAAACGACCGAAAATAAAATTAAGTAGAAACATTTCTTACCCAAATACACTGTGTAGGAACAGTCAAAAAGACGTGACACAGCCATGAAGTGCACAATGCCACATCCCATGCATAGTAAAAGCCCAGAAAAATCAAGTTTCAGCTTATGGAGTGGTCAAAATATTCTGATAAAAACCACTTTTCTAAGCTAAAAATGTATACGACCAAAAGAAAAGTGATCAAATACATGCAAAGGCGCCTGCAAAGAAGCTTACTTTGATTTTTTCTGTTCTTTTCACTCTCATTCTACAACGATCATAAATTCATAATACAGTTGATGCCATCCATCTACCCGCTGTCTTTTCTAATAGTGGACAGACAGCGAAGAACCCATTAAAGTTTATTTGTTCCAAAAAGTTATAATAACCGATTGATGATGAATTTTCAAATTTTTGACTTCATAAAGATTTGATAATCCCACTAGAGCCAACTATAACCGGCGAAAAAGAAGAAATGACAAATTGCCTACTCTCATTAGGTTAGATTAAAGACAAAACACCTTTTTATACCATTTCTCACAAACGTGATTATATTATTATTACTATAAGATTTTTATATGTAATTTGTGAGTGCAAAAACATCCAAAAGATTCAATAAATCCCGTGAGTTTGTTTCAGAACCTAGAGGACATTATTATGTGCGGGCCAGTCACACTGTCAAAATACTTTCAGACAACAGTAGACGCTCCACCACATTCATGTAAGTGTAAATTTCAATACAGAGAGGAGCGACCGATGATGTTGTGGTCAAACCCAGCTTTCCTGGCGAATGGAAAGCAAAAGCAAAAGTTAAAGCAAAACTCAGAACAGAATGCATAGGATGGAGAAAGAGAGAGAGAAGAATTTGGATAGGTCTTATATCTGGACGCGTCACTTGCAAACTAGTACGGAACACAAATCAAAGAGATTTAACAACCAAAATGGCGGCACATTGGATCAAATCAACTGAAAGAAATTGCAGACCCCACTCACAATGACAAAACGGCGGCAAATCAGATAAAAAATAAACACAAAGAAATTGGAATGCAACTAACAGCTGCCTCCATCATTATTAGTACATCCACGCTCTGCAATATCCCAAACCAATCCGTGAAATAATTAATTTAAGTGTACTTTCAACGCGGGTTTAAGTAATTCAATTTGTTTTTTAAATTTGTGTGTTGATATTTTTCGATTTCAAATACATGCAATGCCCTCTTTTCAGCGTTAGTTACGGTGACCTTATTTATTTCTTTGTTTTATTATGATTATTATTTTGTTGTTTTCAACCTTCAAAATAATGTATTCACAGAAAAATTAATAAAATTCAAAATAACCTGAAGAGGAGAGAGAGAGAGAGAGAGTGAGAGGAACCTTGACGCCCTTTCCTGACCTGACCCTCTCGTCTACAGCTGTTATCCCATAGATGCGCTTCATATCTACCCGTCCAACGGTGTCTGCAGAAAACAAAAAAAATAATTAATTAAAAAATGATTGAAAATAGACCAAAATTTTTAATGACCATGACCTCAGGATCCATAAATGACAAACCGCATGAGAAAAGTCCATTAATAAAAAAACAAAGCTACTAACAATTAGAGAAAAATATTCATAACAATATTAAAGTGATTGAGAATTAACAATAAAAATTAAAACAAAGCAATATTCTGAAACGAAGGGGGTGATCGTTGAGTTACCTAGTGACCCCTCTGTATATTGAAGTTCGCTGCCCAAAGGTATGAGCAACTTTCTTCGGGGTATCGAATTCCATCGCATCGATGGCTTTATTTTTATCATCAGAACCGTGCGCGACGACATCGTTTAAAGATAAAGCTCCCTTTGAAGACTCGACCGAGTGAGCAGCCAACTCGCCGGGTGCAGTAGCCTGAGTCTTGTTGGAGGCTGAGTCATCCAACTCGGAACCCGAGTTAGTGGCGGCAGAAAAAGCTTGGAACCCAGCAATCGTTTCCAGATCTCGCTGGTCACTGAAGTAAGCAGAGGCTGAGCTTTGGTCGTAAATTTGGGTCAGCGAGGAAGAATCTTGAGTCTCCGCTTGGTTATCAAAAAAAAATTCTTCCATTTTCGTCACCGCAATTGGTTGGTTTTCATTCTGTGAATCCATCAAATCTGCAAGAAATGTTGGTTCAGAAATGCTCTGTGCAGACTTGGAGTTTGACCACCCTGGAAAAAAGAAAGCAAACCCATAAAAACAAAAGAAAGAAAGAAAGCCTTTGATTGATAATGAACACTTACAAAAGGCTTCCCTGGTATTAAGTTTGGTTGATAAGATTTTCTATTTCCAAGTGAAGAATAAAAATCAGAGGTAGTCCAATTAAATAGAGGGTGGAACGCGAAGTTGGGAGGTTTTTCACGTGGGCTGAGTGAAATTGTAATGAACACTTACAAAAAGGTTCCCTGATATTCAGTAAAACTTTGAAAGAGTGGTTTTGAGAAATGGCGTTACCATGGTTGGCATAGATATTATCGATGAAACAATGAGAGGAATTGTCATGTGGAAGAAACTGTGAGTCGAAGGATCTCAGCATTTCCAGGGGAGTCAAAGAAAACGTAAGCCAGTTAGTAGCACCAGCCATTGTGTGTCTCTGCTCTTCCACCAGATCAGCAAAACAAAGAACGTCAGTTTTAAAACGGGTTTTCAGTGGAAACAAACAAACAAACGAAATCCGAAACCGAACTCTAGAGTAGTCTGAGCTAACAGACGTGAGTTTGAGAGCAACTTGAGAGCAACTCCAACTCTACTCTGCAGATATTCATATTATTATTATTATTATTATTAAAAAGTTAAAAAATTAAAAAATAAGAGAAAGTTAAAAAGCTTTGATTGGTGATGGGTTAGAAAAAATGCATGCAAGATCAGTACTTGTACTTGAGGACTGGCAATGAAGCAGGGAGAAAACAAATAAGCGTAGAAGCGAAGTTGTGTTTAGTGCGAAGAGCAAGGTGTTGAATTATAATGGGAGGGTTAAACGGTTTCATCTGCCAACCAGCGGAAAACTGGAGTGATTGGATTTTATTTTCACATAAAAATTTGAACACAGTCAACAAAAATACAACAATATATTGAGTTAAATTGTGAGAAGTAATTAATTTAATTTGATATATTGTAGTCTAATTGTTAATTATTTTATAATTAAAATTTAGTAATTTTTATAAGAAATAATTTATATTGATATTTATAATATTTTAATTAATTAATAATATAAAAATATTTAATTATCAATTTTTAATAATCAATTAAAATGTAGATATTGTTAAAAATTGTTTAAAAAAATGTCCCGAAAGATGCGGGCTGGCAGAAAATTAAAGAATTTGGCAGTGTTCTTTTTAATTTACTGAAATAGCCTTACTCTTTTTTTAAAAATTATGTAATTAGGAAAAAAGAAAACATTTCATCTCGGTTTGACACTTGTCTTGCATGCAGGTTAGAAGTCTTTTGCTTACACTCTTCCAGTAAGGTCAGATTAGATGAATGCATTTTCTAATAAATTTAAAATCTCTTGTAACGCTAATTATTAATTTCTTTTACTTTATAAAATAAAACAATATTAAATTTATTATATAGTTAGGTATACTTTTAAGCTATTTGTAATTGTTTTAATTTGGATTATTATAATTTTTATTTTTTAGATTTTTAAATAATTTAACTTTCATTTTATTTTTACAATTTAATATTTAATTTTTTTTCTTTATTTAAAATTTTTAAAAATTAAATATATTAAATTATTCTTATTGAAAATTTATTAACTATAATGATATACGATTTACAAGTTCAAAAATCTGTTACTTATGAAAGCTTAATTTTAGTGAAATCTTATCTAATTATATTGAGTTTACACAAGTTGATTCACAAAATTTAGGTTTAAACAAGTTGGATGTATACAATTATATTTATTTATATAAAGTAAACTATTTTAAAGGTAAAAAAAACAAATATGTTGCTCTACTTGCTCATCTAAAAGAGTCATAAAGTTTTAGATACAAGTGATCACATTAAAAGTTATAAATTTTTAAGGTCAACCTCCAAGACAGTAATTTATTTATTGAGTTCTACTTGTATGATATTTATGATTGTACATGATATTTCATATGTTAACATCTTATATTAAAATTAAAAATCGATCCACGTGAAACCTTGTAATATTCCACGTAAAATGAATCCTCAAATGATCTGCTATTTCACATTCATAGATTAGTACCTTTAATGCTAAAATCCACTTAAAGCATAGCTTATCATGTGTCATCTTAAAAGACAAAATCTATCCCATTTTAATAATCTTTTTCTATGATTTTAGGAATATGTTTATTTATTAAAATTAAACTTCTCAAAATATTCATATCAAAATCCAAAACTTTGGTGTCATTTGTAGAACAAAATAGCTTTCATTGAGTTTTGAAATTAGAATACGTTAGCTCTCAATTTTAATCCTCGAAAATTTGAATTTATATCTTACAATAATGATTTATAGTAAAAATTTTCACTTAAAATTAGTTTTATTTATTTTAAAATTATAAAATAAGTTGGTAAATTTCATGTTCAAAATGTCTTTCAACACTTTTTCTTTATAAAAAAAACTTTGATGATCTTATTTTACGAAAGAAGAGAATTTTTTCTTCATGTATATTTGGATTAATTATAAAAAAATAGATTGTTTTAATTAATAATCAATTATAGTATGTTTAATAAAATTAATAAATAAACTAACTTAAAAAATTAACTAACAACTTAAAAACTAGTGTTATAATTGATTAAATAAAATAAATTTTATATTTTTATATGCTAGTTAAGAAATAATTTTAAAACAATCTAATTTATCTAATTTGATAAAAGACTAATTTTTTAAGTAAAATTTAAAGATATCTAAAATTATTTATAAAATTAATTTTATATTCAAAATAGTAAATTATATTAAACATAAAGTAAAAAAAATTAAATAATAAATAATAAATTTTAATCAATTTCTAATTTTTTCTTATTTTGAATAAATTATTTTAAAATATAAAATATAAAATATAAGTTGATTTTCTGACAATACGCAAGCAAAAGTCAATAATGTCCGTAACAACCTTTTTTTAACATAATTAGAAAAAAAAAAAGTCATTTTGAACACACTATTGTATGAATTTTTTACCGGGAAAAGTCGAATTAAAAAATAAATATGTATGCAAAAAATATGGTTTCACAAAATTTGACAATGCTACTCTTGTTTCTAATTTTTTCTTGTAAATTCACGCATGACTTTATTGTTTAAATTTTTACATAAAAATATTGATTCCTTTAAAAATGTGATTCCCACCATCTAATTCTTGAAAATTTAACTTTATAATATAATTATTATTTAATTCTTTATTTGGAATAAAAATTAAATATCTATAAAAAAATATTTATAATCAATAAAATATTATTTAATAAATAAATATAAATTTAAGCAATTACTCATAAAAAAATAATAAAAGATAAATATGAATATAAATAATATCCATTCTATCAAACATGTTTTAAAATAAATTAAAATTACATATATAAATTAATACAATTTTGTTTAAGGATTAAAATTAAAGGTTTTAAGGATAAAAGAGAATAAAAACAACAACACAATAAAAGTAATGTATTTAAAACATTAAAGATAAATTATTAAAAAAATTAAAGTAAAATAATAAGATAAAAAAAATATTGAAATTTTAGGTACCAAAAATACCCATGTAATAAATATTTAATAAGCTTTCATATATATTAAAATAGGATTTAGTTCTATAATAAAAATAACTTGAGCATTAACTAAAAATTTTGAGCTTTAAAAATGGTGAGAAAGAATTCATTCTCTAAAAATCTTGTAAATTTGAGAAAATGAATCTTATAAATAAAATGTGAATTTTATAAGGCATCACATCTATTTATATATTAAGGAGGATGAAACCAAGCTATTTTAAGCCACTGCATATGTGATCTCAAATTAGGTCTTGTAAGGTCCAAACTAAAAGGTTAGGAATGTTCAAAAATGAAGGAAATTTTTAAAACAAAATGATATTATTGAATTTATATAAATAGAAAATTATAAATATTACAATGAAGAATCCTAAATTAATTTCATGTTAAAGAGGTTAAAAACTAAAGAATCCTTTTAGATAATCTCTACATTATCTCCTTCTCATCCAAAACTATTTATTTTTGAATGTGTAAAACCATTACCATATATAGGGCAATGTATGAGTCAAATATTAATATCTTAAAAAATTAAAATATGAAGAAAAAATATTATTAGGGATAAAAGTTAAGGACAATGTTTTAGTTAACTCTCCAAATGTTTTCAAAATCATATTAGCTGTTTTTATTATGATCAAGAGGTTAACATTACCTAGAACTTTATGTTTTCAACATAATTTCACATTTAAACTTGTAAAATCTAGTTATTTTTATTTTCTCTTTTAAACAAGGATTATTCCTATGTTCTAAGGTATCTTTTACATGCCATAAGGTGGTATTTAAATGAGCTACTCCTTGAATCTTCCTAGGCGGATTATGTTAATATGAATGTGAAGAAATTAGTCGTGGCACTTTATTATATGATAAAAATGATATAATAAAAAAAGAATATCGTATAATGAAGAATTTGATACCTTAAACTTGTCGATATGTGAGAGAATGTAAGATATTCACATGATGTTAGTATCTGAAAAAGTGAAAAACATGAAAATCATCTCACCATATGAACCATAAAAGTGACATACTAAGCACAACAAGATTATATATATCTTGATTCATAAACAAATGAAGTATCCTAAATGCATTATCATAGAATAAAGATTTAAGCAAATAAGGATCCTTCATAAGTAAAGATAACTATAGCTATAAAGAACATAGGAAGAACATGGGAATTTATGTATGAGTTTCAGTAACACGTGAATAAATCAATCTAAGCATATTTCACAACATTTAATACAAAAGAAAGTGCTTCAAGTATTCAAGTTTGTGTCATAAGACTTAGGTTTCAATAATGTCATTTTTATCATCCTTCTTAAAGGATGACACTTCTATCCTTAAGTTATGTGACACTTCAATCCTTAAGTCATGTGAAAGAGATTCAAAAGCTCTAAACTTAATGTGCAAGTTAACTTGACATTGAGATATGTAAAGATGTTGCTTAACTAAGAGAATTTAACAAATCTCATTCTTTCTCACAAGAGGGTTGGAGACTACATTTACCTCCTTTCTTTATTTTATTTTTATCATTGTATTTTTCTTTTATCTTTTCCTTTTCTTTTATTCCTTTCGTTTTTTTATTTTCAATTCTTTCCTTTGTTCTCCTATCTTCTTCCTCATGTGACTTTGGTATTTACAGATCTCACTAGGAAAGAAGGAACCATGGTTATCTTTTGGGAATAAAACATGAATGAACACCTATTAGAATATTATATGGTTTTCCCAATAATATATGGCTATCTTTCATGGGAACTACATCGCACCTAACACTATCTACATTATGGAAAAGGTAACTAAAACATTCCTATCTACAAAAAGATCACTATTATCACTAAGTCATTTAATTTTATATGGCTTAGGATGAGAAGCGGTTTCTAATCCTAACTTATTGACTAACCTCGTACTAACTACATTAGTGAAACTACCACTATCAATCATTCATCAATAAATGTGATGTTGAATGGAAAATATCATATGAAAGATGTTCTCTCTTTAACTTACCTCTTTTGAGTTGTCAATGTTGTCTTATAGAAAAAGTATGTTCCTTTATCTATTCTTTGCATTCATTGTTCTACTTTAAAGGCTTGATGGTACAGATCATTTAGGCTCATGTAGCAATGAAGTTCTACTACATCTCTAATTTTCTCCTTAAGCCCTTCAAAAATATAGCCATTGTTGGTTTTCAACTCTCTTATAGGTTAGTCTTAATAACAATTACTTCCATCTCTTTGTAATATTCATTTACACTCTTGTTTCCTTTGGTAAGCCTTTGCAATCTATTTTACAATTTACTATGATAATAGAAATCCATATCTACCTTGTAGAATGAATTTTATTTCTTTCCAAGTATCTTTGGGATGAAACTTCTCCATCTCCTTGGACAACTTGTCTCCCACCAAACGAGGGAATAATCACTAAATTCTATAACAACTATTGTAACCTTTTGGTCCTTCCTAATGGAGTAATATGCAAAGATTTACTCAATTTAGAGTTCCCATTCAAGGTACACTTCAAGATCATTCATTCCTTGAAATGTTAGACATTTTTACATTGATCTCATCTAACTTATCTTGGCGGCGTCTATCTTCTTTCCTATTATTGCAAGACCTATCCCTAGAACTACTCCTATTCCTAAAGGAATATCTATATTCCTATTCATATGGTTGCCTATGTCTATGTATAGAAGACTCTCTATATCTAGATAGAGAAGCACTAGAAAAAAAATAAAGTTTAGTGACCGAATAAATCGGTCTCTAATTTAAAAAAATCGGTCACTAATTAATTTTGCAACCGATTTTGTGACCGAATAGAAGTAGTTGCTAAAACCCTAGTCGTAAAACTTGTTTGCGACCAAAATAGATTTTCAGTCACAAAATTAGGCATATTAGTGACCGATTTTTTCGATATAAAAAAAAATTAATTTTGATCACTAATATGGTCAGTTTATTTATTTTAAGAGACCAAAATAGCGACCGAAATTTCAGTCACAAAATCGGTTGCAAATAATCCGTCACAAAATCGGTCGCAAAATCGGTAGCTAAAATTGGTTGCTAAATTGGTCACTAAAATAGTTTTGTTAGTGACTAAATTAGAGACGGATTATTCAATCGCAAAATCGGCAGCTAAAATTGGTTGCAAAATTGGTCACTAATTTATAAGTTGGTGGTTAAATTAGAGACGAAATATTCGGTCGCAAAATCGGTAGCTAAAATCGGTTGCTAAATTAGTCACTAATATGTTTGGTGGTGACTTAAATTGAGACAGATTAATCAGTTTCAAAATCGGTCACTAATTATATTTAATAAAATTTATTTATTTACTTAAAAATTAATTGAAACAAACCTGGATATATGAGATATATACACAATCATTATTAAGAAAATTATAAATTCAAAAATAAAAAATCATTAACCAAAGAAACTGAGATAAATGACATAATCCAAACATAATTAAGTGTAGATAAGTATAAGTTCTATAATCATTAAACAAAGAAACTAACATAAATGACACAAATAAAAATGTCAATGTCGATCATGATGATCGCTACTTGGAGGTTGACTATCATTATGATCATCACGAACAGCCGGAGCATTGTTAGTAAATTCATCCTCATTGGAGCTCATGAAATTAAAGCTAGATGGTAATCCTAAATGCTGCACTATTTGTTGAAGAACTTATTTAGTCTGACTTAAATTCGTTATTGTGAGTTAGCTCGGTTGTTTGCTTATCTATCTTTGAATGTGCTTGAGTTAACTCTGTTCTTATCTGTTGCAGTTCTTCAGTGAGGTTGGTGATGATCTGCTCATAATTGGTCCCAACATCAACATTAGGTTGGGAACAATTAGTGGATGAATAGACAAGTTCATCACCTAATTGACCCAAACCATATACATGTCCCTTCTTGTTCCGTTCTCCAACAACATCCAAAAAATGGCATTGTCAGAGGCTACAGAATGTTCAGTAAAATCATTTTGAACGGATTCAGATCAACGACGAACAAATTCATTCTAAAAAGAAGTATAAGTACATATAAGTTACGTTTAGAATAAAATATAATAATCATTTAAAATTGCACAATAAAACTATAGTTGACATATATATACAGCAACATTCTTTTCCTTGTTGTTGATCCATTCTCCAGCTTTATTTTTTTTAGTTCTTTCCATAATATCAAATGCAGTTGGATCTCGTTCAAACTCCTTACTCTATAGAGACAACATGGAGTTAAATTTGTAAATGGTTAAAATTAATAAGAATAACTTAAATACTTAATTTTTTAGTACCATCCTATTACGATGTACAACAACAGATACAGAACCACCGGTGTAATTTGAGGCTCCACTATCACAAGCTCGATTTTTCTTGCCAATAGTGCTTCTTTTTTGGAAGTCTTATCCAGCCCAATGAAGTTCCAATGTCTAACCTCAGGAGTAATCCAAACACCCTTATCCTTTCCACTCCGCACCTTATTCATTGTATTCTTCATCATCACTGAACCTTTATGTTCAAAGGTTGTTCTAATGGTAACATTATGTTGTGGCAGCCACTTATACACTTTCTACATCATTTGTTGTGAGAAATGCATAAAAAATAATAAATAATAGGTAATTTAGCTAAAAAAATAAATAAATTTAGATGCAATGTTACCTAAAATTCTTCAAACCACATCTTTCTAACTTCTGCAGGAACAGAACTCCAAGTAGGCCAAGAATCATCAAATTTTGACTTAATAATTTTTGTAATATCTCTACTACATACATCTGGAGGCAAGAAGCTGTCATAAAATAATGTTAATAGTGATATTGGTTTAAGTAAAAAACCAAAAACTTAATAATAATAATATGAAGTGTAAGAAAAAAAAAATACTTACTCATGCTTCACTCCTGGACTAATCCATACCCTCCTATCAGTAGGATCTCTGGTTCCAATTACTGGTAGAGATGGAAGTATGTGATGAGTGGAATATGCAGGTGAGGAGGAATGATGTGTATAAGATGTAGGGGTAGAAGCACCCGTATGGAGGGTGGGTGCACTTGATGTATTAATATGTGGCAAGGATAATCCTGATCTAACATCCATTCGCACAGCTACAGAAGTTGGAGTAGGAGGCATCTCTTGTGGATCAGAAGATCCTACTCCATGTGATGGAGATGTCCTACCATAAATTCTGCCCCGACCTCTTGGTCGACCTCGACCTCTTCCTTTAGCTATGTTGTCATCCATCTGTATACATAAAACATTAGAAGTAATTAATGTAATACGTTTGACATAGAAAATACAATAAAAAGAAGACAAAATATTCAAAATTACCTAATTAAGTTGAGTTAGGATCATTTAACTCACTCTCACCTTCACTATCATATTCATTATCTGTTAAGATATAAGTGCTATCACTATTTTCATCCAAATCATGTTCATTAAGCAAATTTATATCAACTTCCTCACCGATACCGTTCATATCAACAAGAGTATCATCATAAACGTCTGCATCAATGTTTAACATGACATGGAGGTCATGAACTTCATGAACATCTTGATATGCAATGTCATTGTCAACTTGATTGACTACAGTATTTGTGGCCATACTGCGCACCTTTGTCTTAATGACAGCTAACCAGCCATGATGTCCGTTTGGATATGATGTATAATAAACTTGCTCAGCTTGTTGAGCAAATTTGAACGGATCAAAGTTTCTATATCTTTCTGATTGTTTGAGTTGAACACTTCCATATTCATTGTCTATCTTTGTCCCACGATTAGGGGTGTTATCAAACCAATCGCACTTAAAAAGAACTATCTTTTAAGTGGACATGCTAGGATATTCCAATTCAATTATATCTGTTAAAATTCCAAAAAAATCATCTTCTAATTGACCATTGGTGCCTCGTACACACACACCATAGTTAGAAGTTTACATGCCTTCACTCCATGTCTTGGTGTGAAATTTATATCCATTTACAATGTAAATAGGCCATGATTGCACCATTCTTATTGGCCTCCAAGCCAAAGAAATCAAGAGTGGATCTTCAATTTGATTTTGTGGATTTTGAACCTATAATAAGCAACTTTACTTTGTTGGAATCGTAAATCATATTATGAAAATATAACACCATTTGAATAATGTGTATAATAAGAACGTACATATTTTGTAAACCATAAAGGAAAATGAAAAGCAATTTCATTATCAATTTGAGAGTTAGAAATACCGGGTTGAAACTCTCTTAAAAAATAAGCATACTTGCTATAAAATAAAACATATACATGATAATTAGACAATGAAACATGTTTTAAAGATTCAAATATTTAAAGATAATTTGAACCTTAACTTACTCTAGATATGGTTCAACTTCTTCACAATTCAAAAGAACATACAAATGGGCAGCTTTGATTTCATGTTCTTTTAAGTAATATTGAATGCATTTACCACTTCCACATCCTGGATAATTGAAAATTGAAATTGGAGGACTCAATGAACTACATTCTCTTCCAACATTACGTGGCATTCTACTTCTTCGGGTATTTATGTGTGATGGATAATAAAAAGAAGCAAAAGTAGATGTTTCTTCCATTAAATAGGCTTGACAAATAAAACCTTCTACCCTTGCCTTATTCTTGATCTTTTCTTTTAAGGAATGTAGAAATTTAAAAATGAAATAATGTATTAAATGATTTTTTAGTTAAAAAAGATTACAAAAAGTTAGTAGTGTATAAATAGATTAATATAAAAATAATTAATACCTCTCAAATGGATACATCCAACGATATTGAACCGGACCTCCAATTCGTGCATCATAAGGTAGGTGAATGGGAAGATGTTCCATAGAATCAAAGAAGCTTGGAGGAAAGATTTGCTCTAACTTATACAATAAAATAGGAATAGTAGATTCCATATCCATCAATTTATTTACATATAAAGTTGTGTAAGTAAATTCTCTAAAAAAGTGACTAAGTTCAACAAGTGGCTTCCAAATAACATTTGGTAAAGAATCAAATGCAATAGGAAGTAATCGTTGCATGAATACATGACAATCATGACTTTTCATTCCATGTAACTTTGCTGACCCCATGTCAACACATCGACTTAAATTTGAAGCATATCCATCAGGTAACTTAAGTTGTTTAACCCATTGACAAATAACTACTCTTTGAAACTTGTCAAATGCATATTTAGCCTTGGGTTTTACATACTTCTCACCTCCAACCTCTTGTAAGTGAAGCTCTGGTCGTCTACATATTTTGGCTAAATCTATTCTTTCTTTATCTGTATCTTTTGTCTTACCTTTAATATCCATGATCGTGTTAAATACATTCATGAACACATTTCGTTCAGTGTGCATAACATTAATGTTATGACGAAGAAGATGTATTTTCCAATAAGGTAACTTTCAAAATATACTTTTTTTTAGTCCAATTATGATGTTCACCAAAACCAGGTAATTTTTGTCCTTCAAACTCCTATATGAATTGCAATTGCCAAGTTCTCTGCCAAATTTCTTCTCTGGTCAAACGAGGGGGAGAGGAGGAAGTATCCATACAATTTCTCTTAAAACCATTTTTATCTCTTCTATACGGATGATCAGTAGGAAGAAATTGTCGATGACAGTCAAAAAATGTATGCTTGCGACTGTGGTATAACCAGCTAGCTTTTGATCGCTCCATACATATTGGAAAAGCAAGTCTTCCTGCAGTTGACCATCCAGATAACATGCCATAAGCAGGAAAATCATTAATTATCCATATTAAAGCTGCCTTCATTATGAAATTTTGTCTCAATGATACATCATATGTAGCTACCCTGTCATTCCACAATTTTGTCAATTCCTCTATAAGAGGTTGCATGTAAACATCAATCTTACTTTTAGGATTATTTGGACTAGGGATAATGATTGTAAGGAACATAAACTCTCTTTTCATGCAAATCCAGGTGGAAGATTGTACGGAGTTAAAATGATAGGCCAACATGAGTATATCTTACCATATTGACCAAAAGGGACGAAACCATCTGCACATAATCCAAGCCTTACATTTCGGGGATCATGAGAAAAATCAGGATACATCCTATCAAAATGCTTCCAAACTTCTCCATCTAACGGATGACATAAGACACCAACCTCTCTTTGATTCTCATTGTGCCAACGCATGTGAGATGCAGTGGCCATTGAAGAGTATAACTGTTTCAGTCTTGGGGTAATCGGGAAGTACCACATTTTTTTTCTAGAGATTTTTCTTTGAACTCCCCTTCTAGTGGTTATCTTATATCTGTCTTCACCGCAAAGCCTACAACTTGTAATACTTTCATCTGCATCATTATTATAATAGAGCATAAATCCACGTGGACAACAATCAATATTTATGAAACCTAATCCCAAACCTTCTACTGATTTCTTAGCATGATAAAAAATTGTAGGCATTTTGTTTCCGCTAGGCATGGCCCTGCCCGTAAACTAAACCCATCGATTGAAACTATCTTCAGACTGATTTGAATCACATTTTATACTCAATGCTTCCATACAAGCTGATAGTTCTGTGTAATTCTCGCGCATCCATTATACAATGGAGCTAATGCAGTAGCTAACATATCATAAAAGGTTTTAGCCTCTAGATTTGGATCTTCCTCTAAGTTTTCGGAGCTCATTCCACCATCATCTTGTTGTATGACATTGCCAATCTCTGGACCAACATGATTCATTATCAATTGCTCAATGGATTGAATTCTACCCTTTCTTGACCATAACTATAACATGATTCTTCCACTGTAATAGGAGGTTGTAGTGACATTGTTTCACCATGATTTCTCCAATAATGGTAATTTTCCATAAATCCCTTCTCATAAAGATGTACCATGACATCATCTGCATAACAAAATCGTCTGCATTAACATTTCCTGCATGGACACCTCACTTTTGGATAACTTTGAAAGCTTTCTTGGTTAATTGCAAATTGAATGAATTCATTTACTCCCTCTACAAATTCATGCCTCACATGTCTATTACAATCCAACCTATTATACATCCATCGTCGATTTTCAAGAATTTCCATCGGCAGTAACTATATCAATAAAAACAAGTATTATTCAAAAGTTACCATCTTATTCATATCCTATTCAAGAAGAAAGTTTTTCTACATTTGGTTAATGGTGAATTCTTAATAGATCTTATATTTAAAAAAAAATTCAATAACATCTTGCATTAGTTTCTAAGTAACACAACTTAAACATGTAGGTAGTTGATCACAATTATAAACCAAAACTAACCAAATACAATTGATAATATTCAATTAAAATCTAAAAATAAATATTTGAGGTCCTAAATAGATAATAAAAAAGAATTGAGTTAAGCACTTAATTTGAAAGAACATACCTGATTAAGAGTTTATTTTCTAGTGGAAAAGTTAAATAAAAGTGTTAAACTTCTTGTGAACACCCAATTATGTCCGAGGACTCATTTAAATTAATCTATAAATAAACAGTGATTCATGTGATGAATAATAAGATGTCCGAGAATAGAAAATTGGAAGTAAAAGGGAAGAAGAATAAAGGAAAGAAAAATTAAATAGAAGTAAAGAAAAAATAACAAAATAGAAAATAAATGAATAAATAAACTAAAAATAAATGAAATTAAATGATATAAGGAAAGGGAGAAATAAAAAGAGGAAAAGAGAAAGAAACTAAAAGCAAAAGAAAGCTGCAATGAAAATTGGGCGGAGTAATGAACGTGGCCAAAAAGGAAAGAAGCAAAAGCAGAAAGAACAAAGGAGTAAGAGGACAAAATGGCAAAAGACCAAAATGGAGAAAAGGGAGGGGGACAACAAGTAACGGAAAAGTGAGGTAGAAAAAAGGAGGGGAGAGAAGGCGGAAAAGGATAATAGAAAGGAGCAAGGCATTTTAAGGGGGGGGCCCTTTGGCAAAAGAGAAAACGAAAAAGGAGAGAGTAGGCGAGCTAGCTAAAGAAAAAGGGGGACGTCTATTGCGGCCTCTTCCATAGAGACGGATACAACCACATTTGATTCCACCAGCTGGGTGATTTAGCGAGAGGGGGAAGATAAGAAAGCTAATCCAAACAAGAGAGTTCCGGCACCGGCTCCAGAACAGGTTAGTGGCAAACTTTGCATAGACCAATTTGTTTTGTTTTCAAGTTAAGAATTTGGCATCCATCCACTTTGATAACCTGTTAGATGTTAATGGATTCCTGTGATAAGTCTTAAAACTTGCTTGTTAATATAGTCAATAAGCGTGAAGATGTGTTTCTAATAGATTGAATCACGGTCTCTGCTATTCTTTTTACTATGAGAATTTAACGCTATTCTATGAAATTGGTAAAAATTGGAAGTGCATCTGTTAGAGTTTATGGGTTATAATCTTTGGTTTGAATACAACGCTATGAAATGTTTCCCGATATTCTAAGAATCACATAATCATTGTTGAACCCTTTGGAGCGGAATCGATAGTGGCCTGAATCTGTGACTGTGTATCCGGGTACTCTGTCACCCCTTTATGAGAAAAGGTAACTCTCCCTTGAAGGTTTGATACACGATGGTTCATTAATCTTAAGGGTGTATAGGACTCATGATTTAAAGGTAAGAAACCCATCATACAAAAGAAAACAGAGACTGGACCACGCCTTTGAATGATTACCTACACTGGTAATTTATATGGCTGAACACCCACCCTAACAGATCCCTTAAAGACCAATGCAGTTGCTGAAGTGGGCAGAGGTGCAATCCCTACAAGTGACATTCCGAACGCCTTGGGAAAGGCGTGATTTCTGGATTTAAGGGTCGGCTTTGCTGATGAACACGTGAAAGCATGGACGCTGACTATGAATGAGGCTATAATTAAGAGCCCCCCCCAATTAAGAGCCTCGTTTGAGAAAAACCACGAGTTTACTAGGCTGAGATATAAGTGGCCTCGCGGAGTGATTGTTTCGCCTCATAATTTGTTCTTAGGGACATTATAAAAAGTCTGTGGAGTAAATTGCCCAATGGTGCTCAAGAAGTACTAATCCATCACGCCGATAACAGATGCTCTGTTCAAGGAAACAGTCATGAACATCATTAGAGTGGAGGTTGTAAGCCAATCACGATGTCGTTAAGTATAACATGCAAAGATCACCATAGTTGGCAGATAAAGGCTGCTCCTCAAAAAGAACTGGAGACGCGGTGGCATGGATTCATACATAGAAGCTGCTGGTGCGATGCATTATTTGCAACCTCTGATCGAAAGCTAATGGCATGTTAGTGGTCTTCAACCATACCAGTTGGTGAACACATGGATCAAATCAGCGCATAACCAGGCTGCAAAACACATCCAATGCATACGGTTAGGCTCACCAGTTTTGATATACATGGGCATGAAGCCAGGAGCTGCCAACGTTGTGAAATGGATGAATAATGCAGCGTATAGCTAGCTAAAGACTCAGAGGCAGATTTCAAAAGGAGTTCCATTTAGCTTTAATTTCCAAATTATGCTACCCATACCCACATTGAGTCACATGAAGATGTCAAGCCAGACCCACCAAATGAAAGACATCGATAATTTAAGTTTATTTCATCCCAGTTTACCCGGTTTATTGAATTTTTTTTAAATAAAGCCCCGCTTAGCTTTCTCTAAAATCTTAAATAAACGCCAACTTCTTTCAATATATGGCCGGGCCCATTTATTCATTTATCTATTTTTCAGTTTTGCTTTTAATCCAAGCCTGCTCTCGTTTTCCTTTTGTAAATTTTGTTTTTTCGAAATTAAATCCTAATCAGAGTCTGGCATTTTAATTCTCCTTTTAATCTAGCGAGATTAAGTCTCCTCTATGTGTTGGGCCAAACCCAATCTTCACTATTCTTGTTATTTTATCAGGAGAACCCTTTTACAAATTCTAAGTCAAATCAATTTCTAATCCCTCATTTTAGCTTCAAATTCAAAGTTTTGAACTTAAATTTGGGCACATATTGGATCAAGTCAGTCCCCACAAAGAAATTTCGCAAATCAAGTTCGTCAAATAAAATTTAATTCTTTTGCTTTGAGTTCGAGTAAAGCTTACCAACAAATTTTTCCCGGGTCAGTCCATTTTAGATTAAGTTCACCTTACCCTTCAAAATCAAATCAAAGTCAATCCTTCAAGTTCAAATAAAGTCTCCCTCTATGAAATTCTTGGTTTCACCCGACGCATTCTTAACACGAACTGGTAGCTCTTCCTACTATTCAGTGTTTAGAAATGCATATGGGTTTTAGTACAGCCTTAGCTGTCTAGAATCCTGTGCATGTGGACCTCGAAAAACTTTTCAAAGAAAGTTGCTCTCTGCAAAATTCTTAGTTCCACACGACGCATTATTAACACGAACTGGTAGCTTTTCCTACTGTTCGGTGTTCAGAAATGTGTATGGGTTATAGTGTAGCCTTAGCTGTCTAGGATCCTGTACATGGGTGGACCTTGAAAATTTTTTAAAATAAAGTTGCTTTCCACAAAATTCTTAGTTTCACGTGACGTATTCTTAACACGAACTGGTAGCTCTTCCTACTGTTCGATGTTTAGAAATGCGTATGGGTTTTAGTACGGCCTTAGTTGTCTATAATCCTATGCATGTGTGGACCTCGAAAAATCATTCAAATTATTCCTCTCTTAGAAAATCTCGAAGATCGGGTCTTCAAGCATACCAGAACTATGTAAGCCTTGAGTTTTCCATTGCATCGGGAAATACGTAGGAGCAGGGTCAAGTCCTGTCAGGTTAACCACCATCAATCTATTTATCTTCATTCTAATTAGAGGGATCACTCCATTTTCAAAAATCACACGTTCAGTTTAAGGGTACCGTTCTTCGGAACGGGCAAGTGGGGTGCCTAACACCTTCCCCACTCGTAACCGACTCCCGAACATAAATCTCTTTCTCGAGTTAGGGTTTTTCCAAATCTTTTTCCCTTAAATAAAATTTGGTGGAAACTCTACATTAATCATAAAAATTCATTTTAAAATTTTAGCGAGTCTGTCGTCTCGTCGGAATCAGGGTTGCGACAGTTCTTCCACACTTTCTTGTTGGTTTCTTGTTGGATGCAAATAATTGTAAATTACACAAAAGAAAGTTTGATAGTATCAATTATTAAATAATCATTGATTATATAAAAATGAATTTCACATCAATGCAAGTCATAATAGCAATCCAAAACATGCAAAGTGAAATACACAACCCACTCATAATTTTGGAAAGCGCTTCTCAATATATGCGCACTTGAAACTAGGAGAAAACAACATGCACATCAATTGAGTTTGGACATATTGGGAACTTTGATCAGTGGCTAAGCTCCTATTAGTTAGCCAATTAGACATCTAATTAATTACCTCATGTTCAGGCCCAACACAAGTTTTTTCATTCGTTAACAGATTAGCACCAAGTTAATTTTATATGTGTAAATTCGTGGATATGTGTACTATGGATCAATTATTCCATATTTTATAGGGTAATGTGAAATTCTTTAATTTGTATTTGGATGTTCTTTTTTTTTATTTTCAGTAAAAAATTATACTTCCAATCTTGAACAATTAATTAGTGTGCTTTGTTATATTATATCAATAAGGATCATCTAGTTCGTTAGCTAATGTCATTACTACTATAAATAGAAATATAACATCGAAAATTTGCAATACCCAAATAAAATGGTAAAATAATTTAAGAAATTTTTTTTTCTCTTATTTATAATAGGGAGGGCTATAAATAAAAAGAGGAATGTTTGTCCTATACTCCTAGTGTAAGAATGATATAAGAGTGATGAAACTGAAAAAAATAAAATATAAAAAAGAGATGAATGTAATAAATAATATTAAAAAAAATCAAAATTTCATGATAAAATTTGAATGTGACAAAGGCAAAAAAGAAATTCTTCACCTAGCGAGAAGTTTTTTTATTAGGTAATATTGTTGTTTATTATTTTAAACTTTAGAAGTCAAAACATTTATGATGTAAGATAACAAAATCTTATAGCTTTAAGGGTTAAAATATATTTTGCCTTTTATACATAGCATTCAGATTTAATTTAATCACAATGTAGAGTAGCTTTTAATTTAAGCTTTATATATAATAATACTTTCCTTTAACTTAATTTGTCTGGATCTTCTTGTGTTGTTATACTGTGAAATTAACCTAGACTAACAAAGTAATATTATAACTATTACATGCATACAAAAGTTTAAATTTGAAATAAATGATCACTACTCTATATTACACCAGTAATATGTTAAATGATCATTAATTTAATTTTAATTTTAATAAAATCAATAATGTATTAGTAAAGAAATAAATTAATTTCAATATCGATTGAAAAAAGGTATGGAATAAAAATAATTATAATAATTTAATAAGTTTTTAATATTTTAAAAAATAATCGTCATTAAACTAATAATAATTTTAATAAATTAATTTCTATTGCTTTAAAATATCTCGTTGAAAATCTTATTTTAAGCCTAATTGTAGATTGGCAGGCCCTGATTAGTGCCAACCTTTCATCAATAATCTTGCAACACATTTTTCAGCCGTCAAGTATTTTTGAGCGGAATTTATCTATTTTCAATAACAGTAGCCTATGTTCTTAAGTTCTATATCACCTCTGTTTTGTACATATCTAATTTTTTCCTTTCTTTTTATAGCTTTACATTTTTTTTTATGAGTGGCAATATACAGTCTTAACCCCGTTTTTAATAGCCTTTCATTTTTTTTAATTCTGGATATATTATAACTTGTTTTTCTATTTTCATTTGGGAACATAGTAGGCCAATGCTCAAATTGCTTAAACTATTGTCATTAGTACATGAATATCTAATTAAATCTTGACACTTTGTTTATTTTTTCTTGTCACAATAATTAAACAAAATAAAGTATCAATAAAATTACATTAGTTTATTTAGGACAATCCTTAGCTTTTATTTGGTGGATAATTTTAAAATTATATTATTTATACTAAGTCTATAATAGTGGCACCCACCCGCAGATTCACCTTAATAAACTTGCTTGTATAGGTAACATTAATTTTTCCTACATCTGCATAATTCTACCGAATTGAGGGCTATTCTGGAAGTCAAAAGGAAATCCTGGAAAAGCTGGTGCTGGGGCTATTCTGCGAGCTAATGATGGAAGCTTGGTATACATTTGATGTTTCTTTATCTATGCATTATTGGCATACAACTATTTAATTCTTTTAAGTATTGTTACTTTTAAGATTTGTAGGTTGCGTGAAGGTGTGGGTGTAGCAACAAACCATGTTGTAGAATTGTAAACACCTAATTATGTCGGAGGCCCCAATTATTAATCAAGAAACCAATACTAATTTAAATAGTAAATAAACAGAAAAAAAAAAATAAAGCAAAAAAACAAAAAAGCTGACAAATAGATAGAAAGCAGAGAAATAAACAAAAAAAACAAAAGATAATAAGAAAAAAACATAACAAGAGGCAAAGGAATAAATTTTTTTTAAAATAATAAAAATAAAATCCGAATCTAATTTTAAAATAATAAAAATAAAATCTGAAATAACAAATATAATAAACAAAATCTGAAATTAAAAATAAGTAAAACATAAAATATGAAATAAAAATAACATAAAATACAAATAAAAAATAATAATAAAAATTATAAATAAAAAAAATAAAACAGAAAATAATAAAAAAACACACAAAAAAATAATAAATAAATGGGAATAAAACAAAAATTTTAAAAAAAGGGGAAGAGCGGGAAAAGTTTTGAAAAAAAACTCTATAGATTAGAGAAAAGAATTTTGGCAGGGAGATTGTTTGGTTTCTTTCTTTCTTTCCAGAAGAGAGGTCTCTCTGGTTCTCTCGATTGGGGGCTGTATGGCGGCAATTCCCCTAGAGAAGCAAGAGAAAAATCCAGATCAAGGAAGCAACAGAAAATTTTTTTCGGGGAGAAAATCAAGAACTGGATTCGGTTCCTCATAGCACCCTAAGAGGGAGTTGAAGATCAATTTTTCTTTGCGATAGAACAATCCCTGGCCAATCGGGATCTGGCTTCATTGAGAGAGAGGTGGCACCTCACGATTTCAGGTTGGTATCATATATTCTGCAAACCTAAGCCGACATGGTTCATTGCTTAATATGTTTTGGTCCATGGCTAAGTAGATAATGAAAATTGAATTCAAGATTCTAATCTCTATGTTAAAATCGGATCCATTATTGCTATGCATGTTCTTGAACTAAGTCGTAAACAAAATTCAAGATTTTGTTTTATGATTGCTGTGTATGTTTGTTAAAGTTGAATCAAGTTGATTCTGAGTTGGAACTAAGACTCTGGCACCAACGTCAAAGCGGAATTTAGATTCGTTCCTCACATTAATCTGAACCAAACCTGATTGGCACATGAGTTTGTTTACCAATTTTTTTGCTCTGTACCTGATCGCAATAAGTCGAGATTCATGCTGAAAATAAAAATAAAAAGAAAATAAATATATATAGCTATTTTGTAGATGGATATTGCTATCAGTTTGTTCTTTGGAGAAAAAAGATAAATCACAGGGACGAGATAATATACTAATCAGGTTGTAGTGGGTATTACTCAGTCGTTCAAGCCTTGAAATTACATATCTATTCTTTGTTTCTGATTAAAAGAGGGAAAAGCCTATGGAATCCACACATTATCTAGAGCTCTTAAGAATCATTACAAGTGCTCATTGCGACTTAATCGCTCTGCATCGAACCACGTCCGCATGCAAAGAAAGTGCTCTATTGTAACATGCACAAGGAGAATCCATATTGGCTCAATTAAAATGGGTGAGGGTAGAATGTTCCCAAGAAAAAGCAACAACGCTCATTAACTCCGTTGGCACGTTGCACACTTTTGAATAGAAGCAGGAGGCATGCGGGCCTGATCTTTCACTCAAGCTCACAATGACTTCTTTAAAAAATAAACCTGGAGCCATCGATAAGGGCTGGCCCAATGGGTTATGATTAGGACGTCTAATGGATCCCATGCATCGCATGCAACTCCCACGTCCAAAAGAGTGCCATGCGACCGATAGCAGGTGCAACAAAATATGTTTACGAAGGGCCCTCTGTATATTCAGGCTCAGCACTTGTGAGGTTGGCGCAGGAACATTCACACTCCTAGCTCACTCAAGGGATGCTGGTTTCGTGATGTTCAGGGGAATAGACAAGTCACCATGAGTGTAAGCAGTAAAAGCAAGTCCTAAAAAGGGGCTTAGTAGGAGGGTTTCTTAAGAGTGATAATTCGTCTCAAATTTTAGAACCCTTCATGACAAACTAGCTGCTGCTCCCCGTACAAAGTAGTGATCTAGTTTGGAAAGAAAACTAACCGAGAGAGTGAAACCCAATTCAAAAGGGTGAGGTTGGTGTCCCCTTGATAGGAAGATGATATTTACATCCATAAAATAAACCTCTCCAGCGTTGTTGCCCTTGCTCTTGGGATTTTTGTACCGCTATGATCCTGGGAGGTGACTTATTAGAATGGAAATGCATGGCTAGCTTCTCGTAGTTTATAGGGTCCTCTTATATGCACTTTGGTGGGTTGTAAGTTCCCATCGCAAACGTTGTAATTTGGGGAGGGGAGTCCTAGGAAATTTGCAGAGCGGAGCTGAAATTTTCCTCCTATTGGAAATAACTGGATGTGCAGGGGTCAGTGGTGCTCCCTTTGAGCAGCTTCTACTTGTAGGAAGGCCAAGGAAAAAAGTGTGGAAGTGTACCACCACAAGAAGCCATGACCAAGAAGAAGTATGGTTAAGTAGATACTGGTGATGAGGGTGACATTGTTCCTAACCTTTGAGTTTGCTGAAAACTGCTATTCGTCAACACTGGTCATACAAGGGGTTGCAACTCCTGATTTTGAGACAAGATGAAAACCTGATGTTGACCATGTAGCTCTTGCTTGGTCAAGACGTTCGGTCAAAGTGAAGAGAAAACCCTGTGCATGCAGTACTAAATAGAGGTCGAGTACAAATTGCATGTCATCCTAGAAGTGGTGAGACAGTGTTCGTACCCAGCCACGGTCCCACAAGAGATTGCAAGGCTTTTGGAGGTCTCTACTCCGCTCACATTAAATATCGAGGAGCGTCCATGCAAAGTGACACGCTCGTCGCAAACGTCCAAAAATAATTTCTAGATTTTCTCCAACTATTGGTATAGTATAAGGTGCAACCTAGGTCATCTCCCAAAGACCATTTTAGATTCTTAAGCAAATTAGGAGAAAATTAGAACAAGGGGATTTTGTAAAGATGTGATATTAAGTTCTAAATACAAAATACAGAATTAAATTAATTTGACTTATCGATTATCAACTCAAGGAATTCAGAGGCTATTTTCTTAACTAATCATTGATCACTAAAATCATGCATTATGTTTATCAACCCAGGATCATCTGGAACCCCTAAAATGATCCTTGAATTCTCTACTGAGAAAACTCTCGGGATTCAATTGATTATGATCAACAAGATTTAGTAACCACTTAATCTTTCATTAGATCTAAACCAATTTCATAATCAGAATTTAGTTGAAGTAAGTAATAAAATGAAAACCTTCAATTCAATTACTTAATTTCTACTCTTGAAACTTTTGGAAAATGATTTACCAATCAAAAACCAATTATAAATCAATTATGCATTAATCAAAAATACATCAACCGAACAAACTTTGATTAAAAGAATAAAATTGAAGAATATAGCAAAGCAGAGTAGAAATCACTTAATAAGCATGTGAATAAAGATCAAGACCTCAAAGTTAAAATGAAAATAGCTTGAATCCTTGAATTGAAATTACAAACTTAGCCTTCCATGAAGGAGGCAAACTAACAACAAAGAAAGAAAGATGGAAAATGGTATTGGAGTTAATATCCAAGGGTGTGTCTCTCCTCTTGTAAATCCTTCTATTTATAGAGGATTTTTGAGGCATCATCTTCAGAAGGTCACCAACCAGCTTTTTTACTTTTCCATCCTTTTATTTCTTTCACATGGGCTTTGTTGAAAATGCAAAACACTTTTGAATTTTTGTCACCAATCAACAATTTTGACGTTAATTGCAGTGCAATTTTGGATATTCACGTGTCTGAATTAGAGATTTACGTCTGAACAAAGGTTGTAGTCCCAGATCTTAGCTTTCCAACGGATCTGATTTCATCTCAATATGACTTTTGTATTTCAAGTTATAGCCAAATCTTTGCACACTGTTCAGGTTCCACGATAGCAACACTATCTCATCTTTTGAGATAATTTCGGAGTCCTATAGATCCCATTTAGAGTCTGATCTTACTTTGTAACTATGGACACTTCTTTAAGCTTTCATTCAAGATAGATTTCATGATTTTTGGATGTCTAAAAGTCCTATTATGCTCAAAATACTATAATAGTGTCATTTTAATTGGTTAAGCAAAGAAATTCAATTAAACTCCATATGAACCCAAACTCATAAAATATGAAAAAGACCACTTAATTGAACATATAAGAAGTCTTAATGAGCTAAAAATGAGAGATAATTATTTATGAAATTTATGCTTATCAAATTCCCCCACACTTATCTTTTGTACGTCTCGGGCAAACTTAAGTTAAAGATTGGTGACTAATTTTATTTTATTTTTTGTTAGTTTTTTTTTTTCATTGAAAGAACATCAAAGCTTTGAGTTGATTTGTCGAGAATTCAAAAAAATTCATGAAGCATTCTTTCATCACATTTTTGAAATTACTTAGAAAGGAAACTTTAATTTGAAAAACATAAATTGAGAAAGATAAAACCTCACATGATATACTCTGAATCTCTCAAGTGTTTGATTTGGTAAGTGTTTCTCTCAAATTCAATCCATGAAAAATGACCTATCACAGGCTTGCATATCTTCTACTTCTCTACTACTATGTACACATGCAATGCACAAATCAAGAGGTCTTTATTTTGGTTATAAGGGATTAGAAAGATGAAATGATATATTGAAGAGATACAATGTTAGATCAAGGAAAATGGTGAGGATTGAGAATTGAGTCCAAGTGCAAGTGTGAGAAACAGATATCACTTCTTCTTTTTTTTTTTCAATGTAATAGTTTATTTATTAATTTATTGCTTCATTTTTTTTTCAACCATGATATTGATGAACACAACAATAATCTCCCCCATACTTATTGAAACACTTATGGTATGATAAATCCAGTATTCCTCATCTTCTATGGTCAGAAAAAATTGTTTTTTTTTTTTGGTTTGTGGTGAGCAAAGAAGAAAAGGCTAATCGGCTCAAAGGGCTGATCAAAGGATAAAATTATATGGTTTGGTTATTTGGCTAAGTGGTTTGTTCAAGAAAAACAATGCCTCAATCATTTTTGTACAATTCATGTGAAAATGTAGCTTAAAAAAGAATCAATGCAAGTTCTGAAGTAACATATTTCATGGATGAAAATCACACAAGAAATAAAGTAATTAATAAGGTTCAAAATCTCACAGGTAATATATTTATCAAATCTAATCTATCCAGTTCAAATATGTGTTGCCAAACTAATTAATCTCGAAATGTAAATCATTTTTCTTCATGTTTTTTATGAAATCTAAAGAACAACATACTTCCACATTCAATTTTTTTTTTAATCATAAGATGCGTATCAAGAGTCAAGTGTAACTTCTTACTCAGCCATCTTACTCAAAGCAAGTTTATGATTCTAACCTAATTTTTTTTTTGGGTTTTTTTTTAATTTTTTTTATATCAGACCATCCTCCCCCAACCTATCCAAGACATTGTCCCCAATGTCTTAGATGGAATTTCATATAACAGGAAAAGAAATGTGAGAAAACCACCAAAGTAAGGAAAAGTTATAACCGAAGAGTGGTATCTGGTTCTCTTTTGTCTCTGCCATCCTGATTTGGTTGGTTCACCAGCTGTATTGCTTGACTGAGCTCAGATGTAGGATTTTTCAAATTCTCAAGTAGCTGTTCAATAGTTGAAGCAGATACTATGATGTTGCGCATGGATTGTGGCATGAACTCTTGCTCTACTGCATGATCTAAAAAGGATATCAAACCATTATAAAAGCCATTAATATTCAATAAGCCCAAAGGTTTTTTATGAAAATTCCGATAGGCCCAAAATATGATGGTAAAAATTTCTTCCATTGTTCCAAGACCACTCGGTAGTGCAATAAATGCATTAGAATTAATCAACATGTGTCTCATACGCTCATGCATGGTTGCAACCTTCAATTCAGTACCCAGGGTGAAGTAAGAGGTGTTCTCATTTTTTAAGACAACACCTAAGACGTTACATCCCCTTGTGAGTGCAGATCCTGCAATACATCCTTTTAAATCCTGAATCCCTCCCCCATAAACAAGATTGATTTTTCTTGCAGCTAATGTCTTACATGGGTTATAAGCTGCATGTTGAAATTCTCCATCCTTTCCGAGGTTAGACCCACCAAAAAAACATATAGTATGGATCCTATCCATAAACGGTATTTGTCTCTTTTGGAAAAAATATGTCATAGAGGTTGATAATTTATAGGGACTCAATATCAGACAAAGAGATCGCTTGAATAGTGCAGGATTGGGATTTGGTAGCAGAAGTTTGAATTTTTGTTCAAGGAAAAGGTGAATGTCAGAAGGGAAAGACATTAAGCAGGGGAAAAAATTTCAAAAAATGGTGGCCTAATAAATTGAAAAGACAATGTAAATGACAAACATACACGCATGAGAATGAACAGTAGTTGTGATTGTGGCTCACATCTTCCTCTGGTTTTACGTCCAGTAACGCTGAAATGCCTTCGAAGAGTCGAGGATGTGCTTCCCATTCAGTTTTCTTGTAAACTGACAACAGGGTCTTTTAAAGTCAGATTCCCAAGACTATAACGTGCTTTTTCCTTACGGAACAGTTCAAACAAATCAAGAAGGACTCCTTGAACATGCCCACTAGGATGCATCTCAAGAGTCTGAATGATATCATCCAATGACTCCTTACTCATTCCATCCTTTATGAATTGAATTTTGTCCTCTCGATTTCTTGAAACCATTCCAGGGTTCTTGCATCTTGTGTTACAAGTCCATCTTGCACACCTGTAGCAAACTCCAATTCTTTTTTCCCTTCTCTTCTTTGCATAGGAACTTCTTCCCATACCTGGCATGTTTTTAACAAATGATTCTTGAAATTTACCTGATAAACGTACCTTAGCTTCAATGATCCAACGGACATCTTCTGGAAGGCCTAAAAGTGTTAATGCTCTCAATCGTTCAAGTCTGCAATTGTAAATGTCTTTAAGAAAATTTAAGGGAGAGTAGAACAAAATTTTGATCCCGGTGAGAGCTTTTTCCATTTTTTTTTAAAACACTCAAGTTATTATTCCTGCAAGCTCAATATGGTGTAATAGTTGGGATGATTTAAGAGGTGAAGAGAGGAAGTTGAGAGATTAGTTGAAACTTGTAAGTGAGGAATGTGAGAGAGGGAGAGAAAGAAAGCGAGAGAGAGAGAGAGAGAGAAAGAGAGAGAATAAAATTCCTAACCCTAGATCCTTCCCCCATATTTTATATTATACTTGTTCTAATTATCAGAAAATTTGGAAAGGCAATGACTTTCATCACTAATAATTATGGAACAAGTAAAATAAAAGACATGAGAAAGAGAAACTTCTCTTGAATTTATTGCAAGTATGTGGCATTGTGCAAAAGCACTTCTTCTACCATGTGCTCTTGAACACCTTCGAAAAATGGTTTAAGACGATGTCCATTCACCTTGAAGGTTTTTGCAGTTACTTCATTTTTTATTTCCACTGCACCATAAAAAGGAAAAACATTAGTAACTACAAATGGTCCTAACCATCTAGAGCGTAGCTACTGCATAAGCTTTAGCCGAGAATTGTAGAAGAGAACTTTTTGTCCAACGGAAAACTCCTTTCTTGCCAACTTTGTCATGAGGAGCTTTGAGCTTTTTCTTTGTAAATTTTGGAGTTTTAGTATGCTTCTAATCGAATTTCTTCAAGTTCTGCAATTGAAGCTTCCTATGGATTCCTCTGGTCTAGCCATGTTGCATTTTTACCTTCCAAAATGCTCTATGCTCTATTTCAACTGAAGATGACATGCTTTACCAAAGACAATCCTGTAGGGAGACATGCCAATGGGTGACTTGTAGGCTGTCCTATATACCCATAAAGCATCAACAAGGCGCAAGCTCCAATCCTTCCTGTTAGGCTGAACTGTTTTCTCTAAGATTTTCTTGATCTCTCGATTAGAAACTTCAGCTTCGACCATTTGTTTGAGGATGATATGGGTGGAGACTTTATGCATGACTCCATATTTGGGAGTAGAGCTTCCATTGTGCGGTTGCAAAAACAGCACTTGGTCACTAATTAGACCTCTAGGAATGCCAAACCTCGCTAAAAATGTTAGACCTGATAAAATTTGCAACAACTCGAGCATCATCAGTATGAGTGGCTTTTGCCTCCACCCATTTTGAAACATAATCAACAACTAGAAAAATGTAAACAAAGCCAAAACAGACAGGGAATGGACCCATTAAAGTCTATACCCATACATCAAATACCTCACAAAAGAGAAGAGGTTGTTGGGGCATTTGATTTTTGCGTGAAATACTCCTTATTCTTTGGCAATGCTCTCAAGTTATGCATAATCTGTGTGCATCACTTAAATATTGTAGTCAAAAAGCCCCAGTCTAAGACTTTCTACTTGTCCGTTGTGGCCCAAAGTGTCCACCACAAGCTAGTGAATGGCAAAAGGTAAGTACATCGACCGAACTTCATGATCCGAACACATCTTCTAATGATTTGATCACTACATGTCTTCCAAAGGTATGGTTCATCCCATATGTGTTGTTTGACATCACTTTTCAACTTGGCAATTGCGATTTGGTGAAGTGTTTGGGTATTTCTTTAGCAACCAGGATAGTTTACTAAATCACTTACCAAGGATCTTTTCCGTGCAAATGATAGAGATGCTCTTCTCCTGGGAATGAATCTGCAATTGAAGTTTCTTCACAAGGTCATTGATCCGACTTAAATGATCTGCTACAAGGTTCTCTGCACCACTCTTATCTTTAATCTTTAAATCAAATTCTTGCAACAAAAGCATCCAACGAATTAGTCTTGGCTTAGCATCTGCCTTCTTCAGCAAGTATTTCAAAGCTGCATGGTTAGAGAAGACAATAACTTTAGATCCAAGCAAATAGGAGCGAAATTTATCTAATGCAAACACAATTGCCAAAAGCTCCTTCTCAGTAGTTGTGTAATTGGATTGGGTTGCATCTAGTGTGCGAGAGGCATATGCAATGACATGAGATCTCTTGCTAACTCTTTGAGACAGTACAGCTCCAAGGGCATAATTAGATGCATCACACATTAATTCAAATGGAAGCGTCCAATTAGGTGGTTGAATGATGGGAGTGGTTGTCAACCGCTTCTTTAGTTCATCAAACGAATCCTTGCATGCTTGATCAAACACAAATTTGGTATCTTTTTGTAGTAGTTTAGAAAGAGGTTGTGCAATCTTGCTAAAATCCTTGATGAATCTTCTGTAAAAACCTGCATGACCAAGTAAAGAACGTACTTCTCACACAGAAGTGGGGTAAGGTAGAGAAGTAATAATGTCTATCTTGGGCTTATTAACCTCTAAACCTTTGCTAGATACCAAGTGTCCTAAGACTATACCTTCTGTTACCATGAAATGACATTTTTCAAAATTCAAAACAAGGTTAGTCTCAATGCATCTATCCAAAACTTTAGAGAGGATTTCTAAGCATGCATCAAAAGAAGAACCATATACGGTGAAGTCATCCATAAACACTTCCATGCAACTTTCTAAGAGATCAAAGAAAATGCTTACCATGCATCTTTGAAAGGTTCCAGGGGCATTGCACAGACCAAATGGCATCCTTCGATAGGCAAAAGTACCAAAAGGACAAGTGAATGTGGTCTTATGCTGGTCTTCTGGGGCTATATGTATTTGAAAATAACCTGAAAACCCATCTAGAAAGCAATAGTGAGATTTTCCTGCTAATCTTTCCAAAATTTGGTCTATGAAGGGCAAAGGGAAATGATCCTTGTGAGTAGCTTGGTTAAGCTTCCTATAATCTATGCACACTCTCCAACTGTTTTGTATTCTTGTAGGGATTAGTTCATCATTGTGATTTTTGACTACAGTCATGCCGCTCTTCTTAAGAACTACTTGCACCGGGCTTACCCAATCACTGTCTGAGATGGGATAGATGATACCAACTGCCAAAAACTTACCTACTTCCTTCTTTACCACATCTAGGATGGTTGGATTCAAACGCCTTTGTGGTTGTCTAACAGGTCTGGTGTTTTCCTCTAGCAATATCCTATGCATACAAGTAGATGAGCTGATGCCTGGAATATCAGCCAAAGTCCATCCAATTGCTTGTTTATGGCTTCTCAAGGTTTGCAACAACCTTTCTTCTTGTTGTGGTAGAAGGTTCTTGGCTACAATGACGGGAAGCTTCTCATTTTCCCCCAAATAAACATACTTTAGATGTTCAGGCAAAGGCTTCAACTCCAAAGGAGGTGGTTGTATTATGGAAGGCAGGGATCTATCTGAGATTGAAATGTGTGCAACACTTGCATCTAACATGTCATCTTTCCAAGAAGTTTGGTCCGCAGCATTAATCCTGGAACACATAATACATGGATCAAATTCATCACATGTGCAAGTAAAATTATCTAAGTAATCTAAATCAAAATCAAAAAATTCAAAAAGTAGATTGTCAATAGAATAATCATTCGCAAGAAGGTCTATGGCATCAAGTTGAAAGAGTGAATGATTCTCTATAGGATGCTTCATGGCTTCAAATATGTTGAATTGGATGATATCATCTCCAAACTCCATAGAGAGAGTCCCTATATGCACATCTATCTTTGTTTTTGTAGTCTTGAGGAAAGGTCTCCCCAGGATCAAGGTTGCTCTATTAAGGGATGACTCATCTTCCATATCCAAAATTTAGAAGTCAGCTGGAAAGATCAGCTTATTCACTTGAACAAGCACATCTTCAAGTACTCCGGCTGGATGTGATGTACTTCTGTTGGCTAATTGAATCACCACACCAGTCGGCATCAGTTCTCCAAGATTCAAAGATTTATAAACCGATGAGGGCATAACATTAATGGAAGCACCTAGATCCAAAGAATGCATCACCAAATGTAAAGTTTCCTATTGTGCAAGGAATGGTGAAAGTTCCTGGATCTTTACATTTTTTAGGAGGCTGCTGAATAAAGGCAAACATTGCTGCAGGTCCACACTAATCTTCTCATCCCCTTTGAGTCTTCTCTTATGCATGCACAAGTCCTTTAGAAATTTGGCATATTGGGAATTTTCGATAAAGATCTAGAAGTGGTATGTTGACTTCCACTTTCCTCGAAAGTATCTAGGAAGCTCTTTATCCAATTCTGTATGAACATTGGGCTTGGATTGATCATTCTATTTGGAAAAGGTAAAGATACCTTCGATCAGCACAATTTGGGGTTTTTGTCTCATTAGATGCTTCAAGTGCAGATCGTTTATGGCAAGCTTCTTTTTGTTGATCATTCGATGTCTTATCGAAAGCTGGTGTACTTTTTTCATCAGACTTTCCCTTTGATTTAGATGGCTTATCAGAGATGTCTCCAGGTGTAGAGATAAATGCTTCTCTTTGGTGTAGATTAGTTTGATCAAGCTTTGTTGCTTTAAAATTGTAGGGTCCGTCACATTTCTTCCCACTTCTCAAAGGAGATGGCACTCACGCTGGGATTTATGACGGGTTGGAGAAGGTAATTGACCAGAACCTTGAGATTTCAATTAGTTGACAAGCCAACTACCTAATTTGAGTTTGTAAATCCCGAATGGTAGAACTTACATTTTGTTGAAACCGAAGATTGTTTCCAGTAGCTAATTGCTTCATCAAATCATCAAGAGAGGTTTAAGCATTAGAAGGTATAGATTGCCGACGTGCCGCTTTCTGTTGTTGTCTCAATGGCTATGTTGGTATTTATTTTGGAGTCATATGTTTGAATCCTTTGTTGTTGTGGAGGACCATATCTCAAGTTAGATGGTTTCTCCAACTAGATTGTATGTTCCGGTGGTTCAAACTTCTATCCGATAATGTTGAAAGGCCCGTATTGTTGTCCCCGTGGCAAAAATACCATTAACCGTAGCATCGAATCTCACTTTCTGCAACGCTGGGCATGCATCGCAGGATGATCTGGGCAGTGGCTTGTATGCCACATGTTTGGTTTTATCAACAACATTAAGTTGCTGTTGTTGTCCGATGGCCAACTGTCTTACGATGGAGGTTAGTTCTTCAATTTTCGTTCTCCAATCGTGTATGGTCTGTCTTAGTGGTCATTTCGCGGACTCCTTGTACAATGAATTAGTTCGAGAATTGAATTGCTGAGAATTTTCCTCGCCATGTTGGCAATCAAATCTCGAGCTGCCGTAGGAGTTTTGTCAATAAATGCTCCACCACTAGCCGCATCAACTATGCTTCGTCCATTGGCATGAGTCCTGCATAGAAATACCGAATCGCACTGATCACTGATTCGATGGTGTGGACATGTTGGACGCATATTTGAATCTCTCCCAATACTCACGCAGTTTCTCGGGAGTTCTCGGGTCTCGATGCCGCAACCTCTTTTTCTCGTAGCTGCTCGGATGCAGGAAGAATTTCTCCAGAAATAATCTCTTCATATCATTCCTGCTTATAACAGATGTTGGATGTAGATAGTACAACCAGTCCTTAGCTCCATCATTTACGAGGAAGCGGAAATGCCTTCAACTTGATATGATCTTCAGAATCTTTGTGGCCGCATCAGTGGAACACACAATGTGAAATTCCTTCAAATGTTTATGAGGGTCCTCACATGCAAGGCCATGAAACTTAGGTAGAAAATGTATTAATCCAGACTTCAGTTCAAATGGTGCATCAACATCAGGGTATTGAATACACAATGGTTGATAAGCAACATCAGGTGCAACTAATTCTTTTAGAGTTCTATCAGCCATGTTCTTATCAAAATATTTAAAACTATCAAAATTTAAAGATGAAAAATCACTACTGTTACTTTCTTGGTTATTACTGAATGAATGCCTTCTATGTGCTCTTTTCAAATGGTGAAATCTTCTATCAATCTCAGGATCATATGCATATAAATTTTTAGGATTGGATCAGGTTATACACAAAAAGGTGAATTCATACAGAAAATCCAAGAATAATATACCTAAAATAAAAAAAATGTTAGAAAGGTTAAAATTTTTATACAAACTCCTAAATATGCCTAGGAAACTTAAAAAAATGGTCCCCGACAACGGCACCAAATTTTTGACACGGTCGTCGCAAACGTCCAAAAATAATTTCTAGATTTTTCCCAACTATTGGTATAGTATAAGGTGCAACCTAGGTCATCTCCTAAAGACCATTTTAGTTTCTTAAGCAAATTAGGAGAAATTTAGAACAAGGGGATTTTGTAAAGATGTGATGTTAAGTTCTAAATACAAAATACAGAATTAAATTAATTTGACTTACCGATTATCAACTCAAGGAATTCAGAGGCTATTTTCTTAACTAATCATTGATCACTAAAATCATGCATTATGTTTATCAACCCAGGATCATCTGGAACCCCTAAAATGATCCTTGAATTCTCTACTGAGAAAACTCTCAGGATTCAATTGATTATGATCAACAAGATTTAGTAACCACTTAATCTTTCATTAGATCTAAACCAATTTCATAATCAGAATTTAGTTGAAGTAAGTAATAAAATGAAAACCTTCAATTCAATTACTTAATTTCTACTCTTGAAACTTTTGGAAAATGATTTACCAATCAAAAACCAATTATAAATCAATTATGCATTAATCAAAATACGTCAACCGAACAAACTTTGATTAAAAGAATAAAATTGAAGAATATAGTAAAGCAGAGTAGAAATCACTTAATAAGCATATGAATAAAGATCAAGACCTCAAAGTTAAAATGAAAATAGCTTGAATCCTTGAATTGAAATTACAAACTTAGCCTTCCATGAAGGAGGCAAACTAACAACAAAGAAAGAAAGATGGAAAATGGTATTAGAGTTAATATCCAAGGGTGTGTCTCTCCTCTTGTAAACCTTTCTATTTATAGAGGATTTTTGAGGCATCATATTCAGAAGGTCACCAACCAGCTTTTTTTACTTTTCCATCCTTTTATTGCTTTCACATGGGCTTTGTTGAAAATGCAAAACACTTTTTGAATTTTTATCACCAATCAGCACAATAATTTTGACGTTGATTGAAGAGAAATTTCGGATATTCACCTGTCCAAATTAGAACTTTATGTATGAATAAAAGTTGTATCCCCGGATCTTAGCTTTCCAACGGATTTGATTTCATCTCAATATGACTTCTGTATCTCAAGTTATGACCAGATCTTTGCACACTGTTCAGGTTCCGCGACAGCAACACTATCTCATCTTTTGAGGATAATTTCGAGTCCTATAGATCCCATTTAGAGTCTGATCTTGCTTTGTAACTGTGGACACTTCTTTAAGCTTTCATTCAAGATAGATTTCATGATTTTTGGTGGAACATTCAACAAGATTTATATCAAGTGCACTTGGTCAAATATGGATTTCATGTGCATATCTTGCACTCAATCACATATTGATATGATTCAAATATGGATCTCATGTGCATATCTTGCATGATAGTCCTTTACTTTTACATCATTATTTACCTCATAATGAGATGCCATTGTTACATTAAGGGGTGAATCATTTACAAATCACTTTAAGGTATATCTTATGTAATAAGCATAATCTCTTTTAGGAATAGGAAAATTGAGTGCAACTCATAAGCATACTTGGTTCATGTTTGGTAATAATTGTGAGCTTGTGAGTAGTCTTAATCCCTTATTCCTAATCAATTCTATTGGTCTATTCTTACAACTATTTGGAAATTTCAAGAGGTTAATCTTTGATCCTCGCATTGTCTTTCATTATCTATCATTAATAACATCTCCTATTCTTATTTGTGTCCTTGTTTTGTAGAGAATGTTGAGCTTAAAAATTCAAGGACGAATGCTTTCGAAAAGGGAGGAAATGATGGAGTGGTCCCAACTACGAAGGACCATTGTGCTAATTGGCCCATCATAATGTAAGTTTAGGATTAGGTTTTTTCTAATAAGTTTAGAGGGGCCTACTTGTATAGGCTTAGGGCACCTTTTATGTATAATACTTGGGCTCATAAAATAGGCTTATCTCTTTTGTGTAATTTTTGGGCTTATAACATGGGCTTATCCAAGCCTAATTAAAGGTTGCATAGTTGCTGGATACATGAATTGTATTCTGGGCTAAGCCAAGCCCATTTTAGGAAAGGAAGGAGGCAGATCCAAGGCCTATATTGATCCCCTCCTTTGGTCTATATGTAGACCACTTTGTAGTTATTTTGAGACACTTTGAGTCATAATTAGAAATAAGAAGTTTCAAAGTAAAATTTTCTCTCAAACTCTCTTTCCCTTAACATAGTCTTGAGGTGAGAACCTTCTTATCCTTAGAACTTCAAGATGGCGGAGTAGTCATGACCTATCTCCTACGCGTGACATCTAAAACTATCCTAAAATTATATTCACTTCTACATCCAATTCAGTAGTATTTTAGCCTCCATTAAACCATATTTTTCTCACCTTTCAAGGTTCTATCACATATATTCATTCATACATGGATACAAATATACATTTTTAAATATATACAAACATACATCCAAAATTAAATTCATGCATACAAACATTCGTGCCTCCATTCCTACATTTATAAATACATGTATCTATACATCTATACTTTGAAACATGCATGGTTAGAAATATAAATGCATATATGCATACACATGCATCCATCCATCTATGCATCTATACATGCTTGCATATTTACATATATATATATATATATATATATATATATATATATATATATATATATATATACACACACACACACACACATACATACGTACATACATCAATATATTTACATACATATACTTATACATGCATACTTGCATATGAATAAACATGAAGCTGTACATGCATGAATACTGACATTTATAGATGTCTACATACATGCATTCATACATCCATACATATGCATGCATACATACATATAAGCATCCTAGATGCATACATGCATTCATACATGAATCCTTACATACATTTATCAATGCATACATTCATGTATACAAGCATAGTCGCATGCATTATACATATATGCATCCAATACATATATACATATAACCATAAATTCATTCATGCTTGCAAGCATGAACACATTAATACATCCTTTCCTGTATCCAAGCAAAGATAAATATATCCATACATGCACAAATACATATATTTGCACTTGTATACATGCAATGGTATACACATATTTCATGTATGTATTAAGGCATACATACATCTAAACATGCATTACTAGATCCATACATGCACAATTGTATAGATGAATATATACACATATATACATATATACATATATACATCCATGCATACATATATACACACATATATACATACATGTATCCATGCATACATACATATATACAAACATATATGCATTAACAAATCCATATATGCATTAATACATTCATCCATTCATATATTCATACAAACATGCATGCATATATTTATACATGCATACATACATACATACATACAAAAAAGGAGGTGGAATGGAGTTCTTCCTTTAAAAGTCTTTCCAAAAGATTTATGAAAATATTTATGAGAACAAGTGTCTTACCAATGTTAAACATATGAACCTTCTATGTGATGTAAAGGTGGAAGGAGGTGGTTATTCTGGATCAATGGAGGTTGTAATTTGGAGAAGGATGGAGGAGGAATGGAGCCGAATTCAAGCTTGACTTGGAAGCACCACCTCTAGAGGAGGATAAGTTTTTTCTCCGCCACCACCCAAGGCTGCCCCATGTTAGGCACCACCCCATGTCTCATCTTGTGTTAAGTAGCTTTTTGTCAGTTCTTACCTAATGTCTTCTCTCATGGCCTCCAACTCATCCCTTGACACCTTGTCTTCCATTTCTCATGACATGTGGGTTGAGATGTGTAAACACTCATTTATGTCCGAGGCCCCCAATTATAAAGTTAATCAAGAAACTAATACTAAGTTAAATTATAAACAGAAAGAAAATGTATGGAAAAACAGAAAAACACAATAAACAGAAACACAGACGATAATAAAATAAAATCAGAAATGAAATTAGAAATGAATAATTAAAAAAGAGAAAACAAAATCTAAAAAAAAAGGTTGAAAAATATATATTTAATAAAAAAAATATATATCAAGAAATAAAAAAAACCAAATAAAAAAGAAAAACTAACCAAAAGAACAAAATATGAAAAAAGAAAAATGTAAATTTTGAAATAAAAAAGAAAGTTTAATAAAAAATGAAAAAAATAGAATTAAAAAAATAATTAAAGATGATTGGAAAAACTAAAAAATCAAAAAGAAAAATAAACATAATAATAATAATAAATAAAAACAGAAATATCAAAATAAATAAAACCTGGAAATAAAAAATAATAATAAAAAAATATGAAAATTAATTAGGAAAAGTTTTTTTAAAAAATAAATAAATAAACTGAAAATATTAGTTAAACAAAAATAAAAATTAATAAAAACAAGAAATTAAAGGAAAACTATAAAATCTAAAAATGAAAAATTGAAATTAAAAATAGTAAATAAAATCAAGAAAATGAAATCAGAAAACTAAATAAAATTAAAACAGAAAAAACGAATTAAACAAACAAAAAAGATATATTTTAAAAATAGAGTAACAAATTAATAAAAAAAAACAAACAGAACTAACAAGAATTAGTAAAAATAATAATAAAAAAATAGAAATTAACAAAAGTAAAGTAAATAAAAAAAAATAAGAGTAGAAACAAAAGAGATATAAATATAAAATAAAAAGAGAAAAATCTGAAATATAAGAAGATTCAAAAATTAAAAAATAAAATCAGAATTTAAAATTAAGAAAAAATCTAAAATCTGAAAATTTAATAATTTTTTTTAAATCTGAAAAAAGAAAATAAAGTCAAAAATAAAAGAAAACAAAAATCTGAAAATAAAAATATGGAAATTAGAAAAATCTGAAAATTAAAAAATTTAAAAATCAAAATAACAGAATTAAAACAAAATAGAAAAATTAAAAACAAAGAAAAATAAAAAGGATAAAATTCTGGAAAATGAAAAATAAAAATCTAAAAGATATAAAAACAGAACTACAAAGAAAATAGGTTTTAAATAAAAATAATAATAAATAATAACACAAAGAAAAGTAAGGAAATAAAAATAAAAAATAAAAAAACCTAAAAACAGAAATTCAAAAAATAAAAAAATAATAATAAAAAAAATCTGAAAAATAGAAGATATAAAATTGAAAACAATAAAAAGAAAACAAAAAAAAAACAAAACAAAAAATAAAAAAGGCAAGAATGGAATTAAAATTCAATAAAAATGGAATTAATAAAAACGAAAAAGAAATAATTTTTAACAGAAATTTTTTAAAAAACAGTTTTGCTAACAAAAAAAACTATAAAACAGAAAGCCTAACTAACTAAAAGAGGGGGAAGAACTGAAGGTACAAAAGGGATGTGAGAGGGGGTTGGTTTTTTTTTCGAGACCTTTCACTCAGAGGGAATCAACTCCGGAGAAAGATGCTTCTTTGAGCAGAAATCCAGAAGCAACGAAGGGGAAGGAACCGAAACGAAGAAGGGAAAACAAGAGGAAGGACGGGGGATATTCTCTCCATTGGAAGCTCTCAGATCAGAGGCGAAGTCCGGTGATCAATCTTGAGTCTGCGCCGGTGTTTCGAAAGAGACGAAGAGGTGGTTCCTCCTTTCTGGTAAGAGATCGAGACCCTAAATCTTCCTGGTTTTTAGAACCCAAATAAGCAAAGATTAAGATCAATTCTAATTGCTTGAACTGGTGCATTTCCACTTCTGATTCAAACGTGAAATTCATTAAAACGGCTACTTTAATTCAAGAACCACCTGTTCATTAGCAAGCTACAAAAGACTCCGCACTAGTGAATGGCCTTTTCTCACTAGCCTACGAAACGAAATTAATAGATGTCTAGTTAATAGTAGGTAGATGTTGAAAAAATAAATTAAACCTTCGGAATAGTAATAGAATTTCTTTGCAAAATCAATCGGATTGTTTGCCTTCATATGGATTCATTCACTGTCGTTATATTGTTGGCGTACAATCGTCGTTTTATGCAAGATTGTGTAGTAGAAACGTACAATTGCTATTGAAATTTATGAAATACTGTGGCATCCCGAGATTATTTGGGTTGAGATTAGAGCGTTCAACTCACAATGTGGTGGGTTGTTGCATAGTCTAGCGACATCACTGTAGTAATTCATGCAGCTTCCCTGTTCTACCCACATGGGTCCAAGCAACGTATGCACCAGTCATGCTCTCGGGAACATTGACTTAAGTTAAATATGGGGTGAACAAAATACTAACTAGACAACTAGTCTAGTGGCAAGCCTTCCACTTCACTAACTCCACCCGCTATGTTCGAGCCCCAGGTCCTACACTTTTAATTTCAAAATCCAATCATGACTTAAATAAGCCTTAAAATTAATTCAAAGCATCTCACACTTAAAAAGCGCTCTTAAAAAGCGCTCCACCAAGTGGTGGGACGTGATTTTGAACCCTAAAGGCCACACTTTCATTTTATTTGGTGGAGGAAAAACCCAAATGCCAAAATACTGATCTACTCCTAGTCTTTCAAAAAATACCTACTCTATCCCACAAATGCCAAATACCAAAATACCCCTAGTCATTCCTACAAATACCCATTCTGTCCCAAGGGTCAAAATGATCATACTACCCTAGGAGGATTCCATTAATGCCAAATCAGTCCCTTTTTCCAGAAATTCATAAAAAATTAACAAAAATTCTAAGATTTAATAAAATTCAGAAAATCATAAAAATTAATAAAATTCCATAAATTCATAAAAAATTAATAAAATTCCAGAAATTCATAAAAAATTAATAAAATTCCAGAAAATCATAAAAAATTAATAAAATTTCAGACATTCATAAAAAATTAATAAAATTCCAGAAAATCATAAAAAATTAATAAAAATCCAGAAAATCATAAAAAATTAATAAAATTCCAGAAATTCATAAAAAATTAATAAAAATCCAGAAAATCATAAAAAATTAATAAAAATCCAGAAAATCATAAAAAACTAATAAAAATCCAGAAATTCATAAAAAATTAATAAAAATCCAGAAAATCATAAAAAATTAATAAAAATCCAGAAAATTATAAAAATTAATAAAATTCCAGAAAATTCAAAAAAAAAATAAAAATTCTAGAAAATTCAAAAAAATACAAATTAATATAAATTTCAGAAAATTCAAGAATTAATAAATAATTCTGTAAAATTCCAAAATTCCCCAAATAATTTAGAAAAATTCCATAATTCCTAAATAATTCATAAAAATTCCATAAATCTTAAGAATCATAAAAAACTCTAAAATTCCTAAATAAATTCACAAAAATTATTAAGTATTTTCATGAAATTTCTCAACTGGTAAATTTCCTCGAAATTTCTAATAATCACTGGGTCTCGCCTTTTTCATTCATCGTCTTCAAAAAAAAAAAACCTTGTTTTGTGATCCTTAATCTCACGCGACGAGCTCTAAGCACGAAGTGGTAGCTTTTTCTACTGTTCGTTGTTTAGAGATTCGTATGGGTCCAAGTGCAGCTGTAGTTGTCTTGGGCCCTGTGCATATGTGAATGAGGATCGCCCTCCTAAAAATAGTTTTCAAAAATAGTCAAGCTATTTTTACTTTCCAAGTAGCTCCGAAGGTCAAGCCTTCGAGCACATTTCAAACACTCTCTCAAACATTTCGAAAGTCAAGCTTTCAAAACATAACCAGAACTACGTAAGCCTTGAGTTTCCCATTGCACCGGGGAATACGTAGGAGCAGGATCAAGTCCTGTCAGGCTAACCACCATCAAGTATTTAGTTTCACTCTAATAAAGGGATTAAACCATTTTCAAATAATCACACACTCAGCTTAAGGGTACCGTTCTTCGGAACGGGCAAATGGGGTGCCTAACACCTTCCCCATTCGTAACCGACTCCCGAACCTAAATCTCATCCTCAAGTTAGGGTTTTTTCCAAATCTTTTTCCCTTAAATAAAAATTTGGTGGCGACTCCACATCATCAATCCAATCCATTTTCAAAATTTAGCGAGTTCGTTACCTCGTCGGAATTACGGTTGCGACAAGATGGTGGAGACAAAAGTGTAGATGGGGCTACTTGAGATGATTGCTCACATTCTTTTAACTTCTACTCAATCAGTCTTTTCTCAAACAACTCATAACCCCCACGTATGATCTATGAGGGTAGAAATTCTTTGTTGAAATTTGCTGAGCTTTATTTCTTTTCTCCTATTATAATAAAACAAATTAATTAGACATAAAAGAGAGCACATGAGTCAAACAAAATAAACACAAACATATAAAGATACATACAATGAATACAAGATCCTTTCGAGTCTCAACAAATCTTTGTCACGTCTCATCATCAAGGAACTAGTACTCCTCACAAGGAGACACATCCTTTACTATATATATATATATATATATATATATATATATATATATATACTGATAAGATGTATCTTAAATCCCCTTCGATGTTCACTAAAAAATGAAAGTCACTTCCTCTTCAACAAGCTAGTATTTGGAACATTGTATGTAAGCTACATAAAACAAAAGATGTAATTAGTTAGTAAATCATAAATATATGGATAAGTTCAATACTTTAAAGTGATATATCATGATTGTTTCCCAAATTTTATGTTTCACTCAAAGTTCCACATCATCTTAATTCTTCTTCAAAATACTAACTTTGTTCCGTCTAAAGAAGGCCACATAACTCTTAAAATTTGTTTTTTTTTTGCCCTAAAGGATTACTCTTTGTTTGATCAAGCTTTATATGAATCCTCTAGTCACCACTTCAGCTAAGTGTTAAGTCTCTTAACCGTGTGAGTTGTCTTTCCTTCTTCTACCAAGATTAGTTATCAAACCCAATTTGGAAAAGAGGGTTCCCAAATGGATCAATCATTTTCTTGTTAAAACATGTAAAAAATATATGTTAGGAATTATAATGAATATTAATAAATTAATATTTTAAAATAAATAACAATACATCTTTATTGATGATTAATAAATTAAATAACTAACCTGTATTCATGTAACAACATTTTTCCATATTTTTTCATGATAATCTTCTCGAATAGTATATACACTATCAATTTTATTTTCTTCATTAATAATAGTTATCTTCGATAAAAAGAAAATTTAAAAAATATCACATGTACAAAGTGATATAAACCTAAAATCTTCACCTAACCCTATACTTAGTTATGCACATCATATTTAAAGTGTTTATTTTAACATTTATTAAGTTGATTTACTAAATAAGTTGAAAATGCTATCCTATATTCATCTAAGAAAATTCTAAAATAAAAATTAGGATTGAGATCGTTTAATTATATAACAAGAATTATCTATCCCTATGTGACCCTTAAAGATATGATATGATGTATCATGTTTAGATTATTTTAAAATTTATTATCTTAAGTGAACTTACTTATGCCCTACACATTGATAAATCAAACTTTAAGTGATTCTAAGAATTTTAACTGAGTTACAAGTTTTCAATTATTTCAAAATTGCATTCAACTGAATTACTACTTTTTTTTTTCCCATAAACTGGCATATTTTTCATTTTCTTGGCCATATAGCTCATAAAAAAAATAATACTTTTAGTTGCGTGAAATACATCCTAAAATTTCTTTGATTAAGACATAATGTGAAACAGGATAAAGATATAAAAAAGTAATCAATGAATTCTAACTTGATCCAGTTAACACATAAATAATAAGTTAAAATAAAATTTACAATTTATCTAAATTTTTTATCCAACCATAATATCCAATATATATATGAAAGTTGTCATTCCAATTTATGATATGGAGAGAAAATGACCATGTTACTTAACAAGATAGAAAGAGAAAAAAAATTATTATTAAAAAAATTTAGAATTTAAAAGTCTTAGAAAATATAACTAAGCTGTGTCTAGATGGGAAAAACTATAATTTAGTTACAACTGGAAGTTAAGCTTTCCATTAATTATAAGTGTCACCAATATCAAAATATATATATCATAACACTTAACAAACAAGTAATGTGTTTATATTGTATATTATCAATGGATATATATCCATTAATCGTGTAATTGGATATTAATGCATGGAGGGAGCATGTGTCGACTAAGGAGAAAGAAATTGGCTTCCACGTATAAGTAAACTTTCCAGTTAATGAAACAATTGTTTGTGCAGCGATGAAAAGACATGAGGCACTCGTGGGACTATTCTCAATTTAGTGATGGTTGACACTAATAATGATTGGAGAGGATAGTACTATGCGTTAGAGAAACCATCTTCCTTTCTTTAAATTTGACTATTCTCCTTTGTGTTTGTTTTTTATCGCTCTCTGCCTCCGAATAGAGGTAGAAAACCCTTCAGGTCTCTAGCAGCTTGGATCTCTCTCCCTTCCTCTAATGAGTTTGTCTAGAACAACCGGAAAGAGGAATCTGATTGCAACCAGAACCTGGTAAATTTCCAACCAAAATAAACGACAAAAAATTTCTTTTTTTTTGTTTGCACTGATTCTATTTATTTTACTTTAAGTACTTATTGAAAAATATATTTAGAATATATGTCTGATTTCTAAATTTATGTACCATTCTTGAGATTAACAAATATTTAAGTTTGAAATATTATATAAAAATTTAATATATAATAATAATATTACTATATTTTATAATAGAGTAATTAGTTAGTTTTAAAAACTTTTAAATGGCTTAAAATCTAACGATTTAACTGTTTTTAGATCTTTAACTTATTTCAAAAAGTAGGATATAAGTTAGTCATATTTTCATAGGATCAACCTTATTTCTTTTAATAAACAGCGGCCAACTTAGTCTTGTTACTAGTTTTATTACCTTTTAAGGTTTAATATACTTTTTTACTTATTTTAATTTTTTTATTTTAATTCTTTTGATATATTTTTTAAAAAAATTATATTAATTTTTTTTATTTGGACGAAAAAGATACCCAACATCTTATAACTTGTGAAAGGGTTATTTATTAGTTACTAGAAAATGACAACTGCATATATCGTCAAAGAAGCGTTTAAAGTTTACTTTAACCATTTTAAGGAAACAACATTTATACTTAAAATGACAATGTATGACGATGTTAACTTGAAATGATCTAAATAACAACCAGCGTCAACATTTGTATAACCTACTACATCAATACTCTTTACTTTTTATATACAAGAATATAATATAACTTGGTAATGGTTTTAAGCTCGATAAAATTTTTTGACTGTTTCTTCGATACATTCAAATCTTGTGCCAGCATTTTGTAACAACCGAAAAATTCCTCACAATAGGAAAAACTCAAGTGTTTTGACTTGGTATGTTAAGGATTCTAAGACCCTTTTAATTGCCTCCAAATGTGATATTATTATGTGTTGACTACAAATATGTTGTCAAAATATATCACCATTGTTTCTAAAAAGGAGTCGATAATCTTGAAATTTGGTTTAAGATATTTTTCTAAGATAACATTTAGAATAATTTTTTTTTATAAGATAGGATTTCTAGTAAAAATGAAAATGTAGTAGGTTGTTAATTTGATATAATCTAAACAATAATTTACATCAATATGTGTATAGCCTACCATGTCAATACTCTTTACTTTTTATACACAATCATATAACATGATTTGGACGCAGTTTTTAGTTTTCAAGATAATTTTATAATGGTTTAATGGGTACATTCAAAAGTGTTGTCAAACACTATGGTTCTTGGAAAGGAGTCAATATCTTGAAGCTATGTTTTGACTTTTTTATCAATTTTTTTTTGGGAAGCCCCATAGCAAGCTTTGATACTTGCATATATTGTCAAAGGCGTAATTAGATTTTTTTTTAAACTTTTTTAGGAAATAGGATTTCTAGTTAAAATGAAAATGTAGTATGTTGTTAATTTGAAATCATCTAAATAACAATCAACGTCAGCAGTTATATAACCTACTACGTCAATACTTTTTACTTTTTCTACACAAGCATATAACATAATTTAGCAGCAGTTTTTAACTTTTATATTATTTTTTTATTGTTTATTCGGTACATTCAAATGTTGTTCCAGAATTTTGTTATAGTCGCAAAATACCTTGTAACGGGAAAAACTATAAGTGTTTTAAACTTGTTTAAATAAGAATTCTATGACCCTTGGATATGCTTCAAATATATTTATAACATTCACAAAACATCATATTATTTTGTGTATTGCAAATGTGTTGTCAACGATATATTATCATGGTTCCATGAAAGGAGTCCACAATCTTAAGCTCTATTTTAAGATATTTTAACCAAATTATTTGAGGAAGCACATAGCAAGCTATGACAACTCCATATTTTGTCAAGGAAGCGAGTGGACTTTGCTTTAAAACTTTTCAAGAGATAGCATTTCTAGTTAAAATGAAAATGTATTATGATGTTAACGTGAAATCATATAAACAACAACTAACGTCAGTATTGGCATATCCTACTATTGCAATACTCTTTACATTTTCTACACAAGAATATGACCTGATTTGGCAGTGATTTTTAGCTTTCATATTATTTTTTTACTATTTATTCGATACATTCAAATGTTGTGCCTACAATTTGTAACACACGTAACACCTTGCAACAGGGAATTTGCAACTATTTTAATATGATTGAGATAAAGGTTTTATGATCTTTTTAACTAACTGCCACAAAATGTTTTATTATTTTGGAATGATTACAAAAGTGTTGTCAAAATATATACCATGGTTACTGGAAAGAAGTTGATAACCTTAAGTTATGTTTTGACATGAACAAATTGTTTCTGGGAATGCCCATAGCAAGTTATGACAACTGCATTTACAACTATATATATCGTCAAAGAAATTATTAGAGTTTACTTTAAACTTATTTAAGAGATAGCATTTCTAATTAAAATAAAAATGTATTATGATGTTAACTTGAATCCATCTAAACAACAACGAATGTTAGCATTTGTATATCCTACTATATCAATACTTTTTATTTTTTCTACACAAGAATATAACATGATTTGAAATTAATTTTTAGCATTCATATTATTTTTCTGACTCTTTATTCCATATATTCGAATGTTCTGCTCACATTTTGTAACAACCGCAAAATAACCTGCAATGACAAAAACTACAACTATTTTGAAATGGTTGAGATATGGATCCTATGAACCTTTTAACTGTCTTGAAATGTATTTATAACCATTGCAAAATATTTTATTATTTTGTAGTGGCTACATCAACTAATTTTAATGGTTACTTTTAAAAAGATCTTTTAACCGTAATGTTACTTAAGTAAATATTAACTTTTAAAAGTCACATTGTCTCTAGTTATAAAATTTTAACATGCATGATATTAATAAGGAGGCACATTATAGATATGAGTAAAATTAAGCAGTAAAAGGGAAAATAACCATAGATAAAAAAGTGATGAATTATATAAAATAAAAAATATTAACAATATACATGAAATGGATAATGTTAATATATAGATAAAAAAATGATGAATTATATAAAATAAAAAATATTAATAATATACATGAAATGGATAATGCTAATATATAGATAAACAAAATAACAAAGATCATAACTAACAAAATATATAACACGATATAAATATTGGATAATGCTAGTAAATGATTCTGAATTTGATTATTTACCCAAAGTAATACTGAACAAGTCTGATACAATGTGATAGATGATTTATATAACATTGAAGTTATATAAATTAAGATGAAATAGTATAAACTAAGGATGAAAAATTCTTATAGATAAAATAGAAATTAAAATCTTTTAGAAGCTACAAACATATTTTTTCCTAATATTTCTCATCTCACACCATTTTTTTTTTTTGCATTGGTCTTTCTCCCTTTTTATAATTGCTTCCATGTGAGCTAATGATTTTATCTTTGTTGTTTTTTGATAAATTCTTTGCTCGTTCACAACTTATGAGGTGTTGCTTTCACATGTTGATGCTTTTCTAACAGATGCTCTACTCATTCACAAATTATGAGGTACTGGTTTCACAAGTTATAGGATGTAGGGACGATCTGCCTTTTTCTTTCTTTACTACATGGTGATATATTTTGATAACACTTTTGTAGTCACTAGAAAATTATTTACATTTTGCGAGGGTTATAAATACATTTGAAGTCAGTTAAAAGGGTCATATAATCCTTATCTCAACCAATTCAAAACACTTGTCATTCTCCTCGTTGCTAGATAGTTTGCGGCTGTTACAACATGCTGGCATGCCTTTTGAATGTACCAAATAAAAAGTCCAAAAAATAATATTAAAGTTAAAATTGCTGCCAAATCATGTTATATGCTTGTGTATAACAAGTAAAGAGTATTGACGTAGTAGGTTATTCAAATGCTAACGTTGGTCTTAAATTAGATGATTTCAAGTTAACATTATAATACATTTTCATTTTAACTAGAAATGTTATCTTCTGAAAAAGTTTAAAGTAAACTCTAATTGCTTATTTGACAATATATGCATTTGTCAAAGCATACTATGGGCTTCCCTCCGAACAATTTGGTTAAAACATCTTTAAAAAAAAGTTGAAAATGATTGACTCCTTTTAAGGAACCATGGTGATATATGTTAACAACACTTTTGTAGTCACTACAAAGTAATATGATACTTTACGACAGTTATAAATATATTTGGAGGTAGTTAAAAGGGTCACAGAATCCTTATCGTAACCAACTCAAAACACCTGCAGTTTTTTCTGTTGCGAGGTATTTTGAAGCTGTTACAAAATTCTGGCACAACCTTTGAATGCGCTGAATAAACAATCAGGAAAATAATATGAAAGCTAAAACTGATGCTAAATAATCTTCTATGCTTGTATATAAAAGGTAAAGAGTATTAACATGGTAGGCTATAGATATGCTGACGTTGGTTGTTGTTTACATGATTTCAAGTTAACATCATAATAAATTTTCATTTTAACTAGAAATGGTATTTCTTGAAAATTTTTAAAGGAAACTCTAATCGCTTCCTTGAAGATATATGCATTTGTCATTGCATGCTACGGGACTTTCTCATAGATAATTTGATTAAAACATCTCAAAAGAGAGGTCAAGATTGTAGATACCTTTCAAGGAACAATGGTGATATATTTTGACAACACTTTTGTAGTCACTACAAAATAATGTTACTTTTTGCAATGGTTATAAAAATATTTGAAATCAATTAAAAGGGTCACAAAATCCTTATCTCAACCAGTTCAAAACACTTGCAATTTTTCATGTTGTGAGGTATTTCCCAACTGTTGCAACATGTGGGAACAACATTTGAATTTACCGAATAAATAGTCCAAAAAATAATATGAAAGTTAAAAACCACTGCCAATTCATGGTATATGCTTGTAAAGGAAAGAGTATTAAGATAGTATGCGATATAAATGCTGACGTTGGTTGTTATTAAGATGATATCAAGTTAACAACATACTACATCTTCATTTGAACTAGAAAGTTATCTCTTGAACAAGTTTAAAGCAAACTCTAATCTCTTCTTTGATGATGTATGCAGTTGTCATAGATTGCTTTGGGGCTTCCTCACAAAAAATTTAGTTAAAACGTCTCAAATCAGAGCTTAATATTACCGACTACTTTCTAGGAAGGTGGTGATATATTTTGACAACACATTTGTAGTGATGACAAAATAATATGAAATTTTAGGACAATTATAAATACATTTCGATGTAGTCAAAAGGGTTATATAATCCTTGTCTCAACCACTTCAAAAGACTTGAAGTTATCCATATTGCGAGGGATTTTGCGACTTTTACAAAATTCTTGCATAAAATTGGAATTTTCCAAATAAATAGTAAGAAAAATAATATGAAAGCAAAAATTTGCTACCAAATTATGTTTTATTATTCTTTATTAAAAGTAAAGAGTATTGACATAGTAGACTATACAAGTAACATTCATTGTTGTTTAGATGATTTCAAGTTAACAACATACAATTGGAATGCTATCTCCTGAAAATGTTTATAGCGAACTCTAGTCGCTTCTTTGACGATATATGTAGTTGTCATAGCTTACTTTAGGGCTTGTCACAAACAATTTAGTTAAAACATCTCAAATTAGAGCTTAACATTATCGATTGCTTTCCACGAACCAAGGTGATATATTTTGACAACATAATTGTAGTAATTATAAAATTTCAATTCAAATATTAGAATTTTTTGAAAATATTTTTTGGTAGATCTGAAAAATTAATACCAATCAATTGAAAGATATGGATCATAGGAATCAAACAAAAAAAGTTTGACAAAAATTAATCCAAACTTGAGCAAGTTATGTACAAATCAAACAAGTTAGGTTCATTTGCACACCAGGACGAACATCCTTCATTAATCCGGCGATAGAAATTTAATTTCGGATCCAAATTAGACAAATAATATCATTCCAGAAACTAGAGAGAAATACAAAGAGAACGCAACAAAAATCACCAAATCGGAGCTCATTTGACCGATCAAAAACGAAAATGAAAAATAGAGACAAACCTGAATCTCAAGAACACAAAAGATTTGAATTTAAGAAACATGACTATTATGCATAAAGGTAGTTGAAGATTTCTAAGATCTTACTTGATTATCTTGCTGAGAAAACTTTTGTTGTTTCTTGCTAAACCTTCATGGCAAGAGAAGAACCAATGTTATTTCCAGAAGCTTTTTGAAAGCCATCTTTGAAAATCATTCTTCTTCCCTTTTTTTCTTTTTTTCTTCAAAGTGCCCCTCTCCCCTTATATATACCTCATTTGTTTTTTTAATTTTGGTGGGTTCTCTCCTTTTTCTTTTTCTATTCTTTCTACTTTTTCTTATTCTTTTTATTTATTTATTTATTTATTTATTTATTTTATTTTTTCCATTACTTTTATTTTGATTTTTTAACTATTTTAGACTAAATCATCTTTTGGCTAAAAACAAAATAATTTATTTTGGGTTTTGAATCCTCGGACATAATTCGGTGTTGACAGTTTGCCCCTCTTTACTCATTTTCTTACCAGATAATATAAGAAACAAGTTTCTAGATTATCACGGTAAGAAATGAGTAAAGACATGAACAAATTATGTCCGAGGTAAAAGATAAAATCTGGCATGGGTGCGATCTTTATTGGAAGCAATGTTTGAAGTTGTGAGGGAGTTGAATGATGCTTCTGGAGTATTAAGAAAGTTCTGGGCTTGACCAAAAACTTAGGAATGCTTGCCCTGATAAATTGGAGGATGGTAGTTCAAATGTGAAAATTTTGGATGAGCTTTGGAAACGAGTAATGAGCTGACGAGCTTAAATATGTAGGGCTTGATATGGTAAGCCAAAATGTGGAAATTTGAAATACAGAGCCTGTTTAGGCTAACGGAATGGAAATGAAAGGTCTATTAAGATAGGCAAAGTGAACTAAAAAAAACTTGTTAAGACAAGAATGAAGGAGAATGGTACGTTAAGACAGGCAAAGCAAGATGGAAACTACCTGTTAAGACAGGTGAGGATGCAAAAGTTTAACCATGCTAGGACGTGAATAGGCCAGGATGCAGAAAAATAAACGTGTTGTGGCTTGAATAGGCCAGGATATAGAAAAATAAACGTGCTAGGGCCTGAATAGGCCAGGGTGTGGAAAATTAAATGTGCTGGGGGGCCTAAATAGGCCAGGATGCAAAAAAATAAACGTGTTGGGGCCTCAATAGGCCAAGATGTAGAGAAATAAATGTGCTAGGGCCTGAATAGGCCAGGTGCAAAAAAAATAAATGTGCTGGGGCCTGAATAGGCCAGGTGTAGAAAAATAACGTGTTGGGGCCTTGAATAGGCCTAGGTGCAGAAAAATAAACATGTTGGAGCCTTAATAGACCAGGGTGCAGAAGAATAAACGTGTTGGGGCCTAAATAGGCCAAGGTGCAAAAAAGTAAACATGTTGGGGCCTAAATAGGCCAGGATGTAGAAAAATCAATGTGTTGGGGCCTGAATAGGCCAGGGTGCAGGAAAATAAACGTGTTGGGGCTTGAATAGACCAGGATGCAGAAAAGTGAATGTGTTGGGGCCTGAATAGGCTAGGGTGTAGAAAAATAAACGCGTTGGGGAATAGGCCAGAGTGCAGAAAAGTAAACATGTTGGGGCGTGAATAGGCCTGGATGTAGAAAAGTAAACGTTTTGTGGCCTGAATAGGCGAGGATGGAGAAAATAAAACGTGCTGGGGCTTGAATAGGCAAGGATACAGAAAAGTAAACGTGTTGGGGCCTAAATAGGCCAAGAGATGCAGAAAAATAAATGTGTTGGTGCTTGAATAGGCCAGGATGCTGAAAAATAAATGTGTTGGGGCTGAATAGGCCAGGGGTGCATCAAAGTAAACGTGTTAGGGCCTGAATAGGCCAGGATGAAGAAAAGTAAACATGCTGGGCCTGAATAGGCCAGGGTGCAGAGAAATAAACATGCTGGGGCCTGAATAGGCCAGGGTGCAGAGAAATAAACATGCTGGGGCCTGAATAGGCCAGGATGCAGAAAAGTAAACATTTTGGGGCTTGAATAGGCCAGGGTGCAGAGAAATAAACGTGCTGGGCCTGAATAAGCCAGGGTGCAGAAAAATAAATGTGTTGGGGCCTGAATAGGCCACGGTTAAGAAAAGTAAACGTGTTGGGGCCTGAATAGGCCAGGGTGTAGAAAAATAAACGTGTTGGGGCCTGAATAGGCCAGGGTGCAGAAAAGTAAACGTGCTGGGGTGCCTGAATAGGCCAGATGCAGAAAAGTAAATGTGTTGGGGCCTGAATAGACCAGGGTGCAAAAAAAATAAAAATAAACGTGCTGCATGTCCTGCTGTTGTCGGGACAATGAAAGAAATTAAAAATGCTTGATGTCCCGTTGTTGCCGGGAAAAATGAAAGAAAATTAAACATGCTTGATGTCCCGCTGTTGCTGGGAAAAATGCAAGAAAATTAAACATGATTAATGTCCCGCTGTTGCCGGGAAGAATGAAAGAAAGTAAACGTGCTTGATGTCCCGCTGTTGTCGGGAGGATGTAAGAAATTAAACATGCTTGATGTCCTGCTGTTGCCGTGAGAATGCAAATGAAATCCTGCTGTTGTTAGGATGAATACAAATGAAATCCTACTGTTGCCAGGATGAATGCAAATGAGATTCTACTATTGTCAAGATGAATGCAAATAAGGTCTTGTTGTTGACAGGAAAGGTGCAAGCCTGTTAAGATAGGAAAAGTCAAATGAAGAGAACCCGTTAAGACATGCAAAGTAGAAAAGTCTTGTTGTTGATAGGATGGATGTCAGCCTGTTAAGACAAACAAAGTAGAATGAAGAGAACCTGTTAAGACAAGCAAAGTAGAAATGGCCTGTTAAGATAGGCAAAGTGAAATGAAAATGACCTGTTGTCATAACCGGGGTCACGACGAATGGCGAACAGAAAGAGTATTGTGAAGAAGAAATCATTTTCAAGAAAAGTGAAGTCGCCACCAAAATTTTAATTTATTTTAAAAGGGAAAAAGATTGGAAAAACCCTTTGAAATAAAGATTCTAAGTCCGGGAGTCGATTACGAATAAGGAAGGTATTAGCACCTTACTCGCCCGTCCAAAAGAACGGTACCCTTTACTAAATTGTGCAACTAATTAATCCTAAATTTAAACAAATGACAAGGTCCAAGCGTACAACTAGATGATGCAGAAAAGAGAAAAAAAAAACTAGACAATTAGACAATAATGAATAAGTAGTACAAAAATATTTATTTACATATGAGAAAAAATAAATTAAATATGTACATAGAATAGCCTGACAGAAATCTAAATTCTGCTCCTACGTATTCCCGGGTGCGATGGGAAATTCAAGGCAACGTAGTTCTGAATTTAATTGTTCAAAAATAAATTACGGAGACTTTTAAGAAACGTTCAAGTTGAAAATTGTATTTTGAAAAGAATGAGTTTTATTAAAGAAGAAAAGATAGTAGAAAATGTTCCTGTTTAATTTTTCAAGTCCACGTATACACAAAATTTAAGACAAACGTAGGTTGCACTTAAACTTATACGATTCTTTAAATACCATAAGATAGAGTAATCTATACATACGCATCTAAAGTTCGTTGTGTGAGATTTAAAATTAAAACATTTAAATTAAATATATGAAAGTAATAAATTTAAATTCAATTTATTTAAGATAAAATTTTAGTAAATACTTTAAACTCAAGCTATGCGCAAAGTTTAAGACAAACGAGGTTGTACTTAAACCTATCTGATTCTTTAAACGCGATGAGATAGAGTGATCTATACATATGCATTTAAAGTTCGTTGCGTGAGATTTAAAATTAAAACATTTAAATTAAATATATGAAAATAATAAATTTAAATTCAATTTATTTAAGATAAAATCTTTAGTAATACTTTAAACCACATATGCACAAAAGGTTTAAGACAAACGTAGGTTGTACTTAAACCTATACCGTTCTTTAAACGCGATAAGATAGAGTAATCTATACGTGCGCATTTAAAGTTCGTTCCATAAAGTTTAAAATTGAAATATTTAAATTAAAAGAATTTTGTTTAAATATTAAACCAATAAAAGAATTTATTTAAAATAATTTTTAATAATATTTTGAACTCACATGTGCATAAGGTTTAAGACAAACGTAGGTCGTATTTAAACCTATACCGTTTTTCAAACACGATAAGATAGAGTAGTTTATACATATGCATCTAAAGTTCGTTGCGCAGGATTTGCAATTTGAATATTTAAATTAAAATAATTTTATTTAAATATATAGAAAAAGAAGAAGAAAAAATAAAAAATAAAAAATATTTTCTTAGATATATTATTATCATATTTTAATTCAAAATTCAATAATAACAAATAGATTATTCAAAACTTATTTTACAATTTATATATACATAAAAAAGTTTGATTTTACCTCTTTTATTTTAAGATTTAATAATTATAGATTTTAATAATTTTATTGTAAATCTATTTTACGAAAATATTAGACAAAATTTATGTTAGAATTTTTGTTTTATAATTTTTTATTCTACAAAAAAAAATTAAAAGAAAGAGAAAATAAATAAATAAATAAATAACAGTTAAAAATTAAAAATTTAATTTTATAATCATTTTATTTAAGATTAAATGACAACTTATTCCAAATCTATAATATTTGAACATATGTAAAAGGATTATTTTTATTGTGAAAGAAAAGGTTATTTTAAATCTATGATAAAATATGTTAAGAGATATTGATTTATTTTTTGAAAATAAAATAAAATAAAATAAAATTATTTCATTAAATTAGACTATTTGTTTTATTTTATTTTTTTAGCATAACTTATTTTTATCTAAAAAAAGAGAGCCCAACTTATTTTTTTTGTTTGTGAAGTGTTGGCTTTAGTTTTTTTTTTTTCGTAATTCAATTAAAAGCTGGTCTTAAGTAGGAGGAGATAAAAAAACCAAAGAATTTGCTCCTCCGGATTCAACTCGTCTCTAAAAGAGACTTAGTCTCCAATCAACCACTGAGATAAACTCAATCTTATGTTTAAAATGCTCTTTTTGACTTTATTTAACTATTAACTAAGGCTTGTGCCTATACTATTAATATATTGAAACCCCTTTTCTTCATTAACGAAAAAAGAGACGTTGTTCCTTTCTTCTCCGATTTGGGGTTTTGTTACATTTAGGGTTTGGGTAGCTTGGGAAAGAAAGGGAACTGGATAGTCAGCTGGGGGAACCTAGTAGTAATGTCTTGGCTTAGGAAGCGAGAGACCGTCACCTAGAATGAGGAGCCGGAACGAAACTCCTTGCGGTGACTGGTTTCAGTTGAAGGTACGGTGACTTAACGGCAATGGAAGAAGACGATTAGGGCTTGCGGTGGTTAGGGACAAGAACAATGCTACGCGAACTGGTTCTTAACGGTGGCGGAGATGAGGTCCTCCGATTTTAGGTGAGGAGAAAAGCCCGTTCCTAATACTTTTTAGCATCTCGTGTCTCTTTTTCCTCGTTTCTTTTTTTTTTTAGGTTTGGGTGTTTGTGTTTGGATGGGTAAAGGGCAGTGTTCATGATTAAACATATTTGCAAGAGGAAGAGAAATGAGACCCAATGTATTTAGGATTTCATAGCTTGTCTTTGTTTATTTAAAATTTTGTACTTTAATGAATGCCGTTGTTTGTTGGATTGAATTGGGAAACAAGGATATGCATACTTACATTCTAACTCTGTTATGTTTGCTAAGCTTCTTATCTAAATAAACAATAATCAGATTTTTGCCTTCTTACAAACACATATTAAGATATCATTTAAACCACTACAAGAACTATTAAAGAGCAAAGACATAATGTAAAAGAATGGGTCATAACTTACTTGGAATGGAGAAGTTATTCCTGATGAGAAAAATTTAAGTTAGCTATAAAATTTTCTCAGTATCAATTCTTCAACCCTGTGTCACATGTTTAAGGTTCTGTTTTATAGCCAATAAATCCTCAATTTTCTTAGCAAATAGGAACCTTTTTTCTCACCGATTTTCTTTTTACCAGTTATGGTAATCGCTTCTCGCTGCAACAACAACACTCCTTATTCTATTTTGCATTTTGTTTCAGTTCCTTTTCTTAAATCAGACCGGGGTTTCAACAAATTTGGGCTCATTACTTATGTTTGGCTTGCTCAAACATGTTCTGGGCTGTCACATGTTTATTCCCCGCCTTTGCTTTACCCCGCTAATCTTTGTGCTCACTTGTTGTTTTACTCAAAAGAAAATAGGGGTATTCACATTTGTCCTCTTTTACTTGATTCTTAGTATATGACACGAATAATGAAATTATTCAAGTTATCGTAGTAAGAAACAAGTAAAGACGTGAATCACCCCTCTCTTTTCTTTTTTCTTTTCTTTTTTCTCTTTTTTTTCTTTTTTTCTTCTTTTTTTTTTAGATACGAAACAATTGGTAGGAGACTTAAGAGCAGATGAATACAAATACCTTAAAATTTAAAAGCAGATAAGCACGAGATCCTTGAAACATAAAAACAGACACCCTCAAGGGCATTGAAATTTGAAACTATATAAGCTCGAGAGCCTTGAAATTTAAAAACAAGCAAACCTCGAGGGCTTTTGAAATTTGATAACAAAACAAGCTCGAGGGTTTTGAGATCTAAAACAGATAGGCACGAGGGCTTTTGAAATTTGAAAACAAACAAGCTCGAGGCTTTGAAATTTAAAAATAGGTAGGCTCAAGGCCTGAAATTTAAAAGCAGTAGGCTCGGGGGCCTTGAAATCTAAAAATGATGAAAAACAGGGTTTTGAATTTTGAAAACAAACAAGCTCGAAGGCTTTGAAATTTAAAAACAAAGGTAGGCTCGAGGGCCTTGAAATTTAAAGCGGGTAGGCTCGGGGGCCTGAAATCTAAAAAACGACAGTATAGGCACGGCAGGGCCCTAAATATAAAAGCAAACAGGCACGAGGGCCTTAAATATAAAAAGCAAACAGGCACGAGGGCCTTAAATATAAGAAAAGCAGACAGACACGCACGAGGGCCCTAAATATAAAAGTAGATAGGCACAAGGGCCTTAAATAT